>QNUK01000382.1:0-40092 GCA_013621035.1 Clarias magur
TATGCAATGTGTATGAATCAAAATGATAAGATTGTCCCTGATGAGCAAGCCGAGGGCGACGGTGGCAAGGAAAAACTCCCTGAGATGGTAATAGGAAGAAACCTTGAGAGGAACCAGACTCAACAGGGAACCCATCCTCATCTGGGTGATAACGGATAGCAGAGAACGATCAGCATAATAATGTGTACTGGAAGTTCAGTGTAACAGGAGATGTGTTAAAGTTTAAATTAAAAGGAGTCCAGTTTGTTCCCGGAGGCTCAGGTAGACTGTAGGAGATTCCAGTCCTGAGCTATCGAACAACTGAAGTCACAGGTCCCAGAGCATCAATCGATGATAGGACAGTCTTCATGGAAACCATCCCCAGCCACCAAGCGCATCCAGGCAGACCACACGGGGCATCCATGTGACGGGATCTCCAACCAGAAGCAGGACTCCAGGACGGGTTAGACGGCTCCAGAGGGCAGAGGGGTCTGGATCACTGGCAACTCAGGAGCAAACATGTATAGCTCGACAGAGAGACAGAGAGAGGGAAAGGAGAGAGGGAGAGAGAGAGAGAGCAGAAAAGGAGAGAACAGAAAATAAGGAGAGATGGCAGTTAGGTATGGTCACAGTCAACATGTATAAGGTGAATGTATATTAGTGCAAAGTGCAAGCAGGGACTCCGGCAGGACTAACTATAACAGCATAACTAAAAGGGAGAGCCAGAAGGAAACACAAACATGAGGGCTCCCTGAGATGTAAAGCAAACAATCACCTCACCGTCAACAAACCTGAGTGAACAATGAGAGTGGGGAGGACAGCATCTAAACATACCAGTTCACCAGAATACTCTACGTCCATGAGTCCCCCAGATCTGCTCCTTTACCTAAGGTTAATCTATTTACAAAAATGCTTGGCTAAATAAATAAGTTTTTAGCCTAGACTTAAACACTGAGACTGTGTCTGAGTCCCGAACATTAACAGGATGACTATTCCATAACTTTGGGGCTTTGTAAGAAAAAGCTCTGCCCCCTGCTGTAGTTTTAATAATACGTGGTACTGACAGGCAGGCTGCATCCTTTGATCGAAGTAGGCGTGGCGGATCGTAAGACACTAACAGTTCACTCAAATACTGTGGCGCGAGACCATTTAGTGCTTTAAATGTCAAAAGTAGTATCTTGAAATCGATGCGAAATTTCACAGGGAGCCAATGCAGTGTAGATAAGATAGGGGTGATGTGCTCGTATCTTCTGGTTCTAGTGAGGACTCTCAGCTGCTGCATTCTGTACTAACTGAAGCTTGTTTATACACCTAGTTGAACAACCAGACAGTAGGCGTTACAATAAATCAACCTAGAGGTGATAAAAAGCATGAACTAGTTTTTCTGCATCATTTAGTGACAATATGTTTCTTATCTTGGCAATATTTCTAAGGTGAAAGAAAGCTATCTGGTGATATTATCTACATGAGCTTCAAACCAAAGGCTGAATCTATAATCACACCGAGGTCTTTAACTGTTGCACTTGATGGAAAAGAAAGGCCATCTAAAGTTACAGTCTGATCAGAAAGCTTACTTCTAGCTACTTGTGGTCCTATGACTAGAACTTCTGTCTTATCAGGATTAAGCAGAAGAAAATTAATTAACATCCAAGTATGTCCTCACACACTGCTCAATTTTAGCAAACTGGTTTTTCTCATCTGGTTTTGCTGAGACATATAATTGTGTGTCATCAGCATAACAATGAAAACTAATACCATGTTTACGAATTATGTTGCCCAGAGGAAGCATGTAAAGGGAAAAAAGCAGTGGGCCTAAAACTGAGCCCTGTGGAACACCAAACTCCACTTGAGAACATGAGGAATGGTCACCATCTAAATCTACAAACTGATAACGATCAGTCAAGTAGGATCTGAGCCACAAGAGGGCAGTTCCCTTAATTCCTACTACCTTTTCTAATCTGTGAAGGAGAATACTATGATCAATGGTGTCAAAAGCTGCACTGAGGTCCAGTAACACAAGTATAGTGACGCAACCCTGATCAGAGGCCCATAGGAGGTCGTTTACTACTTTAACAAGTGCTGTCTCTGTGCTGTGATGAGGCCTAAATCCTGACTGATACAGTTCATTTATGCTATTTCTGTGTAGATGTGAACATAGCTGCTGTGATACTACCTTTTCCAAAATCTTGGAGATAAACGGAAGGTTTGATATCGGCCTGTAATTAGAAAGCAGACAGGGGTCAAGGTCAGGTTTCTTGATTAGCGGTTTAATAACGGCTAATTTAAAGGATTTGGGGACATACCCACTACTGAGTGAACAGTTAATTACTTTCAACAGGGGTTCTATTATTGCTGGTACTATCTGCTTGAGAAAATGTGT
Organism: Clarias magur; assembly: GCA_013621035.1. Lineage (NCBI taxonomy): Eukaryota > Metazoa > Chordata > Actinopteri > Siluriformes > Clariidae > Clarias > Clarias magur. Next base: position 2,360 of record QNUK01000382.1, read on the forward strand.
CGGTATAGGATCTAATATACAGGTTGACGATTTTGAAGAAGAGATGAGTGAAATTAGTTCCCTCGCTTCAAGGGGAGTAAAGTGTTCTAAGTTCTGATGTGATGTGGTTAGATCATCTGAATTATTTAAATTGTCTGGTTTCAAAGCCTGAATTTTTTGCCTAATATTTATGATTTTATTATTGAAAAAGTTCATGAAATCCTCACTACTGCATGATGATGTTGTGGAGATTTCTGCAGTGGTCTTGTTTTTAGTTAATTTAGCTACGGTATTAAATAAAAATCTCGGGTTGTTTTTGTTATTTTCTATTAGAGTGGAGAAATATGTTGATCTAGCATCACTGAGAGCTTTTTTATAGTTCAGGATGCTCTCCTTCCAAGCTATTTTGAATACTATCAATTTAGTTTGGCGCCATTTACGTTCGAATTTGCGAGCGGTTTGTTTTAAAGCACGTGTGTGGTCATTATACCAAGGAGCGAGTTTCTTATCTCTAATCATTTTCCTTTTAACTGGAGCGATATTATCTAAGCTATAACGAAGTGCTGACTCTAGATATTCATTCGCCTGTTCGAGTTCTGTGAAGTCAGATGGTGATCCAATCAAAGTAGATAATTCTGGAAGATTATTGATAAAGCTCTGTGCGGTATTTGATGTAAATGTACGTTTAAGGTGGAAGCGCGGTGCTGTGCGTACATTATTACTATAACACGCTTTAATCGAGACAAGGTAGTGATCTGAGATAACTTCAGACTGTGGAATTGTGGTTATATTTCCTATACTTAATCCGAAGGATAATATTAAATCCAAAGTGTGACCTGCTTTATGAGTGGGTCCTACTATACACTGATTTACTCCTACTGAGTCCAGTATGGACAAGAATGCTGTTCTCAGAGGGTCTTCTGGATTCTCAAAATGAATATTAAAGTCTCCAGCAATTAACGCTTTATCTACAGAAACAACAAGGTTTGAAAGGAAATCTGCAAATTCGCAGAGAAACTCCAAGTGCTGTCTCTGTGCTGTGATGAGGCCTAAATCCTGACTGATACAGTTCATTTATGCTATTTCTGTGTAGATGTAAACATAGCTGCTGTGATACCACCTTTTCCAGAATCTTGGAGATAAACGGAAGGTTTGATATCGGCCTGTAGTTAGAAAGCTGACTTGGGTCAAGGTCAGGTTTCTTGATTAGTGGTTTAATAACGGCTAATTTAAAGGATTTGGGGACATACCCACTATTGAGTGAACAGTTAATGACGTTCAACAGGGGTTGTATTATTTAGAATATAATAGATATATTATCTGTTTGAGAAAATGTGTCGGTAATAGGATCTAATATACAGGTTGACGATTTTGAAGAAGCCCTTCATGCCCGGGAAATGATCAGGCCCGGTGAGTTAGCGGGGAAGCTCACTGGGTCACCTCCATCTCGCCGCCACCACACCTAGCATCTCGCTTCTCATGGTTTAGGTACACCTCCAATTTGGCCACAGACGAGTCCAAAGTTCCGCGTTCATCAACTCGGGGGCTGCTGGAAACTTTATTGACTCCTCCTATGCCAAGAGATTGGGGGTGGAGACTGAGGCGTTATGCCAGCCAGTTCGAGTGACATCTGTCAACGGTTGGCCCCTTTCCTCCAGCCCTATCACCACCCAGACTCGGCCCATCACCCTCACCATTGACCAACACCAAGAAGAAATCCGCTTTCACCTCACCTCCATTTCCTCGCCACACATCAGCTTAATATATCTCTGGTTATTACAGCATGACCCTCTCATTTCCTGGTCTCAAAACTGGATCCTGCAATGGGGCCCGACCTGCCTCGAACTCTGCCTACAAACGCCGGCTGGGACACGCTCTAGGGAGTCCGAGGCACCCGATGTCAACACCAATGCCATCCCTCCTGCATATCGAGACCTGGCTGAGGTCTTTTGTAAGAGCCATGCCAACCATCTTCCTCCGCGTCGCCCCTATGACCTGGCTATTGAGATCCAGTCAGTTTCCACTCCACCCCGTGGCCATCTATACTCTCTCTCTTCCACCGAGACCTGGGCGATGGAGGACTATGTGTCCTCCACTTTCCGTCAGGGTACCACCCGACCCTTTTCCTCGCCCGCTGCCGTGGGGTTTTTCTTCGTAAAGAAGAGTTCGGGCGAATTACATCCGAAAGCCTGGTTATCCCCTTCGGACTCTGTAACTCCCCCGCAGCTTTCCAGCAGTTTATGAATGTTGTTCTCCAGGACATGTTGGGAAAATGGGTATTTCCCATTTTTAGACGATATACTCATCTACTCCCGCACCGCCGAAGAACACATCCGACACGTCAGCGCCGTCCCCTTAGGAGTCGGTGGACCCGCTGGCAGGTCCATTTGCATTTTTTTCTGGTAACCGTGAAAAGAATTTAAAATGCTCTGTCATTTTTGATCCTACACATAAGTGTATTACATCATTTGAATCTGTAAAGGGTTACTTTTATTGATGAACACTCACAATATCCACAAAACGTTGTGCTTTTGTAAAATAAAGAAAATAAACAGGGTGCGCTTTCAGCCGTCTCAGTCTCCCCGAAAAAAAAAAAAAAAAACACGTCGTTAAAATGAACTGAAAGTCCGCGAATACTGCACACACAGACATGGGAAATATATCTATAGAAAGCTTAAAGGGTCTACTTTTAAATGATACAAGTTACATTCTCAACAAACATTCTCATTTTATGTAATCCTTGTGAAACCAAGGAGAGGCACAGAATTTCTGTCTCACTTGAGGCAGGACGCGCCCACACGCTATTCACAGGGAAAACAGTCCGGGTAATCTACAGGCGAGGCCACGCCCACACTCTATTCACAGGGAAAACAGTCCGGGTAATCTACAGGCGAGGCCACGCCCCCCGGACACCGGCTTGAAAAAGCACAGCCCGACTTGAACACACACACAGTTTCCACACAGATTCAGTGAGGTTTCTGCGCGTTTGGAAGATGGCACGCGCTACACAGCCGACGAAGCTCTTCAGATTATTTTGGACAGCGAGGAAGAATTTACCTTTTCCTCAGAAGAAGATTACAACTCCGATGACGAACGGGAGCATTTTGAAGAGAGAATAGATCCAGCAGAGGATTTTCAAACAAGCTGTTATGACAATGGGTAAGTTATTAAGTCTTATATAACTCTTTTTCTGATAATATAAAGCTAATATTATATTTTTCCTCACTTTGGTTAGCTTATGTGAAACTTTGTCTTTCAATGTCACGTACATGGTTTAGGTCAGCATGTTAATCATGCTAACCTGCTGCTTTATGTAGCTTAGCACAAACATGTTAGTTCAGGTGGCTAAGCTAATGCCTTATGGAGTTTACAGATGTTTGTAAATGTTCCAATGTATTTCACCACATTTTGGATAGCTTTAGATTATTGTTGCTAATATATATTTGGCTCAGTTTTGGTTAGCTTATGACACTGCTATCAGTAATGTTATTTAACACAAGCATGTTAGCTACAGCTGGCTAAAATAATGCCTTATGCAGCTAAGAGATGTTTATGAATATTTTCTTTGGTGTAAATCTTCACAATAGCTTTAGCAGATATTTACAATATCTGCTCAGGTGTAAATGTTTAGAATGTGTTAAATGTGTATGTAAAACAAAATTTTTTTGGGAATGTGTCACCCTTGGCTTCACCAGCACCTCACACCGGGACACATAAGCGACGTTCAGTTTTGAAGGCAATCGAGAATCATACTGAGAAAGTACACATATATAGTGTGTGTATATGTATGTGTGTGTATATGAAGATGATGTACATTAGTTTCTTTTATTGTGTTACCAGTAAGATCATGTTTTTTTTTTTTTTTTAATAGTTGTGACAGTGAAAATGATCAGCCACCTGTCCCCAAAAAAAGCAGAGACAAACAAGCAGGCAAGATGCAGACAAAATCATGGAAAACACAGACTGATGACGACACGGTTCCACAGATTCTGCGAACAGAAACTGTTTTTTTCAGAGAACGCTGTGTCAACTCTGCCACAACACCAATGCTCAGGCTGCCAAGGCAACTACGAAGGGACGCAAATATAATTGGACAGACGTCAGCACCACTGAGATGTACCATAGGCCATGGACTATCATATGATGCTGTGACGTCTCTCTTGGACTGTAAAGTTTTAGGTTCAGAGTACCATGTGTACATGGACAATTTTTACACAAGTCCAAAGCTCCTAAAAGACTTGCTTACTATGAAGTTTGGTGCATGAGGGACTTACAGAGACAACAGGAAGGACTGCCCTTGGAATGCAGATAATTAACTGTCTAAAAAGTCTGCCAGGGGATCCGTCAGGTGGATTCGAGATGGACCTCTTGTATTTGTGAAGTGGATGGACAGTTGAACAGGAACTGCTTTCAAGAGTGGCACAGGGATGTGTGACTGTAGACACCATACACCCATTTTATCTTGCACTGTTCCTGTTTGCACCATTTTTCTTTGAATGTCTGTTTCAGTTGTTTTGTTATATTTTTTTTATCTTAGAGCACTTTTCTCACCGAATGTATTTTTTCAGTTTATTTTGTTCTGTTGTCATTGCAGTTTTACCCTGAATGTATGTTTTTACGCACTTTATTTATCTCGAACTGTTCTAAATAAACTACAAACAAAAAAATATGTTTTTTGTCCTCAAATTATTTTCTTGTACCACTTCCCTCTGTCACATACCTGACTGAAAGGGGTGTTTATGCAGCTCATTATTCGGGTCTTTGTCTTCTCTGGTGTGAAGTCGAGCATTATTCATGATCATTCACGCCTCCTCGCATACGGCCTTTCTAAACATAGTGTCTTAGAAAATGTAAATGAATACACACGTGGACAAAATTGTTGGTACCCTTCGGTCAATGAAAGAAAAACTCACAATGGTCACATGAATAACTTTAATCTGACAAAAGTAATAATAATAAAAAAATTCTATGAATGTTAACCAATGAAAGTCAGACATTGATTTTCAACCATGCTTCAACAGAATTATTTAAAAAAATAAACTCATGGAACAGGCCTGGACAAAAATGATGGTACCCCTAGAAAATACTGAAAATAATGTGACCAAAGGGACATGTTAATTCAAGGTGTGTCCACTAATTAGCATCACAGGTGTCTACAATCTTGTAATCAGTCAGTGGGCCTATATATAGGGCTCCAGGTCGTCACTGTGTTGTTTGGTGACATGGTATGTACCACACTCAACATGGACCAGAGGAAGCGAAGGAAAGAGTTGTCTCAGGAGATTCGAAAGAAAATTATAGACAAGCATGTTAAAGGTAAAGGCTATAAGACCATTTCCAAGCAGCTAGATGTTCCTGTGACTACAGTTGCACATATTATTCAGAAATTTAAGATCCATGGGACTGTAGACAACCTCCCTGGACGTGGCCGCACGAGGAAAATTCATGACAAATCAAAGAGACGGACAATCCCAATGGTAATAAAAGAGCCCAGAAAGACTTCTAAAGAGATCCAAGGTCAAGTTCATGCTCAAGGAACATCAGTGTCAGTTCGCACCATTCGTCGTTGTTTGAGCCAAAGTGGAATACATGGGAGATGACCAAGGAGGACACCATTGTTGAAAACAAATCATAAAAAAGCCAGACTGGAATATGCCAAACTACATGTTGACAAGCCACAAAGCTTCTGGGAGAATGTCCTATGGACAGATGAGACAAAAATTGAACTTTTTGCCAAGGCACATCAGCTCTATGTTCACAGACGGAAAAATTAAGCATATGAAGAAAAGAACACTGTCCTTACTGTGAAACATGGAGGAGGCTCTGTTATGTTCTGGGGCTGCTTTGCTGCATCTGGCACAGGGTGTCTTGAATCTGTGCAGGGTAAAATGAAATCTCAATACTATCAAGGGATTCTAGAGAGAAATGTGCTGGCCAGTGTCAGAAAGCTGGGTCTCAGTCGCAGGTCATGGGTCTTGCAACAGGACAATGACCCAAAACACACAGCTAAAAACACCCAAGAATGGCTAAGAGGAAAACATTGGACTATTCTAAAGTGGCCTTCTATGAGCCCTGACCTCAATCCTATTGAGCATTTTTGAAAGGAGCTAAAACATGCTGTCTGGAAAAGGCACCCTTCAAACCGGAAACAACTGGAGCAGCTTGCTCATGAGGAGTGGGCCAAAATACCTGCAGAGAGGTGCAGAAGTCTCATTGACAGTTACAGGAATCGTTTGATTGCAGTGATTTGCCTCAAAAGGTTGTGCAACAAACTATTAAGTTAGGGGTACCATCATTTTTGTCCAGGCCTGTTCCATGAGTTCATTTTTTTTATAATTCCATTGAAGCATGGTTGAAAAGCAAAGTCTGACTTTCATTGGTTAACATTCATAGAATTCTTATTTATTATTACTTTTGTCAGATTAAAGTTATTTCTGTGACCATTGTCAGTTTTTCTTTCATTGACCAAAGGGGACCAACAATTTTGTCCACGTGTGTATATTGTTTTCTGTGAATGAGTGATCAAGATGATTATCACATCATTTTGAAGTAAAAACTCTAGACTACAAGATCCAGGTAACGACAAAAAATATAAAAATATAAACAAATGTTATGAATGTGTTTTGTCAACTTATTTCAGTGATCTTTTTTTGTTGTTGTTGTTTCCAATAATTGCACATAACTGTTTTTTTTCTCCAAAGTACAAATTTGTGCGTACATGCTGCTCACATATTACTGTAGCCCAGTTTGTGCTAAAAACAGTGTAGTTAGCCTTTAGACATTTATATGTTCATAAGTAAATGAAAAATATACAAATGTCAAGACATGTCAAAACTTCTTCATGGCCCCAAAACACCCTCAGACTCCTAAGGGTTAATAAAGTTAGCCTAAAACAATATTGTTTTCAATGCTGAAGCAAACATGATTTTGATTTAGTTTTAGTCTATTCATTGAATATGACGCGACAGCGCTTTGCGAGGGGAACATCCACAGAACCCTCAGTTACTGTAATCCCTCTTCTCACCTTTCATTCATGATTGGTGTGAACTTATCAAACCGGTTTCACTGATGGGGGGATTGGCAGAATTGAGGGGTTTAAAAAGTCCGAGCAGACGTCTCTGCCTAAAATGTATTTCGCCAGCTAAACATAAATAGAAACAAATAAAATGATTAATGGTATCAATTAAATCAGACTACATAGTTGGAGTTGATACTTTGAGTGTAATTCATACATTTACTGAATATATTCAGATTTTGTAAAATAATAAAACCCGTTTTCCTTCCTGGACCTTTTGTCTACATCACAATGAACTGAAGTTCAGCGCATCTACTTTCCTTGTTTTAATCTGTAATATTTAAGTGAAATACATTTTGCGTATATATGCTTAAATATTCCTTTTAATTTATGGACAGGTGTAGTATGTTTGATCTGCATTATTGCAAGAGGCGATGACTTTCTGGGGGAGTATGTCTGTGAAAGTACTAGCCGCGGGTTCATGCACGCCGATGAACAGCTTTATTTCAGTCATAAATTCACAGTCACATTCCAGCTATGATTTCCAGCCGTGGTCAAATAATGGATGAAATAATTATTCAATGCTGGACACAAACAGCAAAAAAACGTGATTATTATTTTTATAAAAAGGCCAAAGCACTTCGTCTTCATATTTGTTAAAATCATGTGATTGCAACTCAGCGCAGCTAAATTGTTGGCTTGGGTTAACATGTTCTTGAGAACAAAGCGCCATCTAGTGGTGGCACCAGGTAAATGAATAAATAAAGCTTGAATGGGCTACATAGAAATCTTGACACACCTTCCTGGGAGGAGAGGGAGGGGGACCACGGGGTCAAAAGGGAAGCCGCACGGCATTCACATGGCCGCGGCTATTTCGTGTGGCTCTTACTGTACATACACAAAATAATCAGTGTTGGGTGTAACACATTACAAAGTAACGCATTAGAATACTCATTACTTTTTTTGATGTAATGAGTAATCTAACGAGTTGGGTCCACCATTCAAGTAATCCGTTATTTAGACAATTTATGTAGCCAGATCACATCAATCCCAATCCATTAGCGTATGTGTCTGTATGTGTGTGTGTATGAAAGTCGTCCTACAACCCCTGTCACTGATAACCTGCCCCCCTCTATTATTCCTGCTGTTATACCCCTATCTCACCTATGCGGTTTGACAATGTGAGGACTGACGCGTGGAAAGATTTAAACCTAATCACAGCGCCGAAACTCGCAGTGAATCATGATGAACCGTACTTACCGCCACCGCGGATTATGGGCCAAACTTCGCCGAGTGATGATGGTAGAATAATTATAAAGGTCTTGACTAAACCAACATGCATGAGGAATCACAAAGGAGTTTTAATTTTCTGCAATGGAAAAGTACTCAAACTAGTTACTTTTATCAGAAAGTAACGCAGTAATGTAACTGATTACTTTTCACTCAAAATAAAACGTTGAGTTTAATTATTTTTTTCTTGTCAACAGGTTCCACGAAAATGAGTTATGAAAGTTGAAAGCATTTATTTTAAGTTCATCAAATATGATGGAGTTGTTTTAGGGAGAAATAATATTTTTAATTCAAGCCAAATATTATCAATAACTTTTGCTCAACAAAAGAAATTTGAGTTTAACTAACAAGAGTCAGTCATGTTGTATGGACAAAACAAAATTTTTAGAAGTTGCATATTACATATTTGTTTATTCAATGTAAAATAATTATTTTACAACAAAACTTTTAATTTTGGCTTAATTAATCAAAACAGAATGCTTTTTTTACTCACTCACCTTCTATACTGCTTAATCCTGTATTCAGGGTCACAGAGGGCCTGGAGCCTATCTCAGGAGGCTTCAGGCACAAGGCAGGGTACACCCTGGACAGGGTGCCAATCCATCGCAGCGCACACACATACATACACACTACGGGCAATTTGGGAACGCCAAATAGCCTAACCTGACTGTTTGAGGAAACCGGAGTACCCAGAGGAAACCCACCAAGCACAGGGACAACATGCAAACTCCATGCACACAGAGACGGGAATCGAACTCGGCCGGGAATCGAACCCGGATGCTGGAGGTGCAATCCCAGAGCTAACCACTACACCACGGTGCCGCCACAGAATGCTTTCATAAATTATTTTTTTATTAGTTATGTTAAATTAACTTTAATTTGTCATCAAGTTCCACACAACTAACTTAAGTAAACTCAACTAACATTTGTAAGGGCCTTTATTCACATTACTGTCACAAGCATTTAAAAAAAAAAGTTTGCACTGTTTCAAATGCAGCACAGAAATTGAGAATATTATGGTTCTACAATACAAAAGACATACTGTACACAATATGCAACATAACATGGAAAAAAAAAATTCAACTGTCTTGACACATTTAAACAAGGGGAAAATTGTGTTTAAAAAAAAAAACATTTAAGTTGGTTATCTTCAACTTTTCTTTCTGGGCATGCTTTACGGGAGAAAAATAATCATGTCATCCACAATAAAATAGAAAAAAAAGGTTCTCACTTTATGAATCTTAAAAAAAAAAACATTTTTTAAAAGGAAAATGCACAACCTTGTCCTTAAGGTCAATATTACCAGCTAAAATTTACCATATGAACATAAAATGATCATAATTTACCATAATTTTTTGCTATCAAATACAATTTTTTTTCATGTTTCTGCAAAGCCTAAAAATTCCTATAAACTTACCATAAAATCCTGCCAGCTTTAAGTGGCGTGTCCCTCACTTCAGAAGTCAAGAATCCAGAAAGTTCCTCATGCCGTGTCTCAATTCCAAGAACGCAATGAACAGACTTGACTTGAAAGTGCACACTTGAGGGTTTGAGGACACGGGGTATAGTGCAAATAGAACGCAGCGTACAGGATGCGCCTCACAGCTGCAATATTATTATACCATAACCGTATTATACCAAAGATTACCTGTTACAAATATCTAAAATGAAGTAAGTCCCCTGTTTTAACCACTGCAGAGACACCACAGCCAGCGCTAGTTTTCAGGAGTTCCTGCCAAGGTGAGGCTGTGTTGGGCGGCTACATGAACACAGAACACCGAAGGAGCTCAAATCTCTGAAATTGTTGGGGCAAATCTTTAAATAGAAGCTAACTTTAATAACTCATGGAGGTTTTGAGATGTACACACATACACTCCCACCTAAACAAGTCTTAAAACTACACTTTGTGACACAATAACACAATAATATGACACAATAATATATTTGAACATTTTTCAGGCTGCCATTTAATTACAGATCTTAATGAGGTAATTACATTAAGAATTACATGGACAAAACCATGGACGTCGCTAGGCCATTTTTAGGAGGGCTTTAGCTTCGGCTCCTCTCCGTCTTTCAGCGCGATTTTCAATTCATTATCACAGAGCGAGGATTAAGCCAAGGTGTGTGTTTTTCGATAAATTGTTATATCTGCATTACTGCAGTCCTTTCTCACAAATACAGTTTACAAAATGTCATGAGAGATTAATCAGTTACTAAGTTTTCGCTGCGCTCACCCTCATCACACCAGCTGTTTCCTCTAGTGAAAATGAAGCCCTTAATAAATACCATATGAACCTATAGTCCACTTTATAAAATAATAATGCTGTTGCTGTTTTAATTGGAAAACATAACTGTCTATATAAAACATTGCACAGTGCATATGGCATTAATTACCATAAAGTTATGCACATAAATTATTAAAAACAGTGACAGACAGCATCCAATGTACTTGTTTTAACTGCATAGCAGTGTGATTTACAGAGAGAAAAATCCTGTTTTATTTGTAATAAATATTGTATTTTATTAAATAATGTCCCAGATGTAAAATCCATTTATTAGCCTTAGAGTAGGGTTTTTTGTTACTTTGATTTAGAAAAAGTTACTTTTTTAATGAATAGAAACAAAAAAGAATGATATTGAGAAGATGATTTGTTTAATTACATTAAAACATTGTTTGTCTATATTAATGAATTTGAATAAATAGCCTATTAGCTTTGAAATTTTAAGGGGCTGAATGTAGAACTACTGTCTTATAACACTAAAGCTAAAAAGCTAAAGCTCCCAACATTGAATGAAGTCATTGCATCAGAAAGTATTTTTCACATTTTCATGTCTGCCAGTTTCCAACAAAAAGCAGCAATATTGTCAAAGAATTAACAGATAAATGTTTGACATTATTGGCTCCTACACAGTTTATTCCATTGTCCAGCCTCATAGGTGTGTTGTTTAAATTGCTAAACTATGTAAGTTTAAAGTTATATGCTGTTTTCTGTTATTTATTTATTTTTCTGATTGTACTTGAACATAGAAAAAGTTTTATACAGTAAACTGTGTGTGTGTGTGTGTGTGTGTGTGTGATCAGGAAGACTCATTTGAGTACTGATTCTGAACAAGCCAAATATGTGTTAAACAGGGCTGAGCTCTAGACTTCAGAATTGTCCCAAAAGATTTGCCCTGGTAGACATTTATGTCTAGGAACACATATGTATTTTTTATTAAGTTTGTCGAGTTAAACTCAGCAATAGCAAAAATATGATGAAACTCATCTAAATTGTATGCAGTCTGATGTCTTACGCGAGTTGTGTTGAGGGGTGTGTAAAATTAAAAAGTATTTTAAAAAATGCTGCAGGCCTAGTAAAACATTTCCAGAAGAAGACACTGCTCTTTGTTCCCTCAGCTTCCTGGCAGATAAACATTAATGAAACTTTGCATATGCCACACATGATTAAAGTGTCCTGCAGTACTCACATCCAGACAGACACAGAGTAATTCAATGTTTTATTGAGTCTATAATAGATTGGCCATGTCTGAGCATGTTTATGACAATGTGAGTTATGATGAGGAGATGAAGAGAGGACAGCAAGTGGAAATGGTTCTGAATGTCTATGAGAATCCAGACACTATTAGAGGTCGCTGTACCAACACAGAAACGGAGAACAGAAACACGACAAGAAACCAACAAGTTCAACCCTCAGACACACAAGGTTTGACATTTGCACATCTTTATATTGTAGATTTATTTAAAGACAAAAAATTATCCCTATGCATAAATTCTATATATACTATATAATAACATACTATAGATGATTTTTCAGTGAACATATTTCTGTGGATATACAGTATGTTTATCTTTATAAAACATTATACTAAAACAATATACTGAATAAATATTGGGTTTAATTACAACTGTGGGCTTAAACCAAGGGTGGGCAATTATTTTTCTCCAGGGGCCAAATGAGAAGCAGAAAATATTGTAGAGGGCCGGGCCAAAAGTTAGAAATCTACTCTGGTTATTAAATTTATTTCTATGTTGAAATAAGTAAATGGCATTGTTTACAGAAGCTGATAAGAGTATGTGTTATTGTTAGATAATGAGAGAGTGAGGTTGTTTTACAAAAAAACAGAATTTATTCAGTGAAATTATGCAAAAAATGGTAAGTGTGCAACTCGAGTTACATTAACACCACAATGCTTTCTGTTTTAACTTTCTTAACTTAAGTAAGAGAAGGTCTGTACCTGAATTTTGTAAACTTAACTAACAAGGTAGATCCAAAAAGAAGTAGTCCATATTTTCTTGAAACCACAGCCTTCAGCATCCACCTTTCTTTTTTTTGGAATGTGCAAACACTTTGAAGGGATACCATTACAATGACTTGTTTGCTAATCACATGCACTCGGACTTGTTTCAGAGTACCTGTACGTAAATGACGCACACTGTAAACAGATTTCAAAGTAAAAGCACTGCTGTTTTAGTCGATGCATTATGCAAAATTTTGAAAGTAGATTTTATTTTCTTAATTCCAAGCAACCTTAAAATGCCCAGGTCTGGCTTAAACAGTGACCTTAACATTTCATAAACCCAGCATGTGAATTGAACATTATATATCGTATAGTCAACATCTGTGTGTGTGTGTGTGTGTACTGTTTATTATAACATTGTGACCACATGTTTGTGCGCGCATAAAGTAAAAGCGTGTGTCATTAGAGAGGTTGCTTGTTAAAGAAGTTTCCCGACAAAGCCAGAGCAGTCTTTCCGTTAGTGTGTGTGTGTGTGTGTGTGTGTGTGTGTGTGTGTGTGTGTGTTTGTGCGTACATGAGCGTGAAAGTCATCCTACACAGTGGCCCCCTCCTTCCTATTGCCTTCACACACACACACACACACACACACACACACACACACGGAAACACTGCTCTGTCGGGATTATTTTCAATGGTAAAGTGCAGGTTAATTTGCTTTATTTTTAACAGTAGTGATTAGTTAGTGTGCGCACACACACGCACGTACAAGTGTCATTAGAGGGAATCCTTGTTAAATAATTTTCTCAACAGAGCAGTGTTTCCGTTAGTGTGTGTGTTTGTGCTTAATATGATTTAATTTAATTATTAATTAATTATTAATTATTATTTCCAAAGGTAAAGTGCAGGTTAATTTGTTTTACTTTTACTTTCTATTTTGTATTAATTATTTTAAAATCATTTTTAATATTTTTGGGTTGTGAAACAAATCGTCTGAGTTTCCATTATTTCTGATGGGGAAATTTGCTTTTATATATGAGTGATTTTGATATATAAGCACACTTCTTGAATTAATTATGCTCACAATCCAAGGTTCCACTGTAATTTCAATAAGCAGAGACAATGAGATGTAACAGAAAGCTACAAAAGAAGCCTTGATGGTTCATTAACAAATAAAACAAAACCTTTTTGTATAACCTATATTGATGTGATTCTGTGAGTCTAGGATATTTATATATATTTTTTTATTCTAGTGCATGTCATGAATCAAAATGTTGCTTTTCAGCACCCACACACACATACATACACACACACACATGCTTGCGCTCTGGTCAATGTGCTCGTACTTTCACAGCTCTCTCTCTCTCTCTCTGCACCAACACAAAGACACAAATGCAGTAAAATGAGTCATGATCCACAGGTAGACAATATTAACTTGTCTGAACATTATTCTCGACCATGCCCCCTCTGTCACAGTAATATCACAGACATTGAAAGTGGGGGTTGGTAATATTAGGGATGTAGCGTGGGGATCTCCTTTAACAACCCCATGAACAGTCTGTTGTGCTTATACATAAACTGTGTGAAAGTGTCAAATTACATTTATATTCATAACAGCACACATTAAATTGCCGAAGACACCTGACTTTGTTATTATCTTTGTTTATTCTGATTTTGTTTCTTCAATCTCTGCTCCAAAACATGGTTCATACAGGGTTCTGAGTCAAATGTTAGCAAACAACAAACACTTTCCTCTCTCCATAGTGAAGCTGACATTCTCTCATGTTAAGTTGTACATTCCTGAAAATTCATCTGTTGATATGACTAGGGATGGGTCGCTCGACACCCAGTTTCGAGTTTTCGACACGCTACTGCTTCGAAACAATGTCCCAGAGCATTGCTTGAAACGAGGCTGTAACGTGACCTGTGGAAATGAAGCTTCATTACCTCACTGACACGTCATGCAGGGCTCAAACACAGAGCGCGTCTATTGCGTTGTCCCATACCCACTGTCCTTTTATTCCAGTGTTATAATTGTATCCATAATTGCCATGCCTATATGTTTTTGACGTGGTATATGCATTATTGTTAAAAAAAAAAATTAATAAGGACAATCACGTTTGAATGTCTGTAAATTAAAACGCCTTGCGGGCTCAACCACTGTTCCCAAAAAGAATAAAAGTCCTTCCTCAACCACAAACTTGTTTGCTTCTTGTAAACGCCGATTTATTAAATATACAAATTCCAAACTTTACAATGAACAAAACGTGAATAGCACATCTGGTGTAGGGATTTTTTTTGACCACCAGATGGCGAAGTAGAGCACTGTGTCAAAAAGCTTCAAAGCCTCAACAGTTTGTTGTAAAAGCTTCACTGCTTCAGAAGCTTCGTTCGGCACATTCCTAGATATGATTATTGTTTAAGATAACATTTCAGCTTGCTCACACTGAATGAATGGAATGTTGACGGCCTCTAATTTAATCGTGGAATGAGTGAGAGTGGGGTTGTGAAGGATATTCCCATGAAATGTCCCTACCTTGTCCAATCAGAAATTAATAATTCGTTCAATACTGTTGTATTAAAAAAATATATGATTTTATATATGCATCACAGTCATGCTTTGTTGTTAAACAATTTTTTTTCTATGTGAATGCAAAAGAACGACTACTCTAAAGGCACACACTTTTAAGCTATTAAAGAATTTGTCACCATCTCCTGCTCTATAAGCTCCTCTACATCACTACTGATGGTGGATCAGTGTTTGCATTAATAGGTTACTTCAGATTGTGTTAACCTCCTGTAAACCTTTCCCAGATCACTTAAATGATCACTGTATCTCAATTTAACAAGACTCTTACATTGTGTGTGTGTGTGTGTGTGTTCCTCTCTGATTCTGACATTGCTCTTATTTTAGCTACATTTTAATGTTGGTTGATAAACTAAATTGGTGTAGCACTACTGTACTTTTGGACTGTATGTTGCCAAGTGTTGAAAATGAAAATGATTGTACTGATAATTTCTGACACTGAGAGAGTGCTGAGATTTCTTTCCTAAACGCTGTATAGATGCTTGTTACAGTAAACCTTCAACATATATAAATCACTCACTTCATGCTGGATATCTTCTGCTTCTTCACTTCTTTCCATCTCTTTGTCATCAGTTTCTATATTTCTTTCTTCCATCACTCCATCCCCTCCTCTGTCTTCCACAACCTCTTTTGTACCCTTTTCTATCTTATCTGCACCTTCCACTCCCACAGTATCTGATTCTGATTTCCCTTTTCTTTTTGGATAAAAAAAAAAAAAAAAACTCTGGATGTCAGTCTTTCTTTTCATGGTATCCTGGTGATGCAACAAGTATGAAGTTTAGACTTTGTTGATTTCCAAACATACACTACACTGAACAATTTTGACTAACAACGTAATAAGGCTAACGTTAAATAGAACTGATTAAAAAACTTGCTATTTAGTTGTCATATAACTAGCAAGCAACTCTCTCAGGCAACACTTAGAAAATGTTTATTTTTTATTATTTTTTTTTTTTTTTACCTTAATTCAACATTAATTTGTTAGGTATTAAAAGTAATTCAGTACCTGGATTTGTTTCTCAACTTCAGCATATCAATGGACTGGACACGGCCAAATGCGTTGTTGTCACGTGACGCCAGTTATCAAAGGTTCAGACAATCTTGAAGATTCAAGCTACTGAAATGAACAATATACTTTTGAAAAAAGTTAACATTTAAGCTGTTAGTCATTAATATACGCGAAGATATCAAAAAACTCCTTTGGTTGTTAAAAGAGCTGGATTGACGATTGAGTCATTTGTGTGTGTGATGATCTCGCTGTACTAAATGTCTTTGATTCACTAAAACAAAGCAGTTCATAAGTGCAGTTTGTTCGGACTATGCTTTAATAGAAAGACCAGACCAGACGGAGCGCGGTAAAGGCCAAAAAGACATTTTACCATCACTGGTATACACTACCCATGATTTATTTATGCTATTTTACAAATGGAAACATAATTTTTTTATTTAATAAAAAAATGGACCACTACCAGTGCTGATACCTTTCACATGCAGTGTGGATTTATTCATATACAGTAAGTATACATGCAATGTGTATGAGCTATGAGGCACAATTTTCTAGGGGGCGCTGTGCTGGGCATGTGCGACTCCCTGGGCGAGCCCCACTGAGAACCTGATGGCCGCAGATTCCAACTTCTCTGCAAATTTTGATGCGCTTTTGAGTATGTTAAGACTCCCAAAAGTGGCAAAAGCATGGAAAAATAATAATAAAAATAAATAAATAAATAAATAATCCTTAGAAGAACAAGAGGGCCCTGCGCACAACAGTGCTTGGTCTTTATAGTCATTTTAGATCATGTCCCTCACTCTAGGAGCAAAATGTCACCATCATGTCACCTGTTCTCCCCCTCCACAAAATAAATGATTGTTACTGAAAAAACCTTTTTCTCTACTTCCTTTATCGGTCAGTAATAGGTCTTGTGAAAGCTACAAAAACAAGTAGGAAGTGCCTTATAATGTTCCAAACATGAGCCACTTAATAAGCAGAAATATTCCCCACCCTTTTTCAGCTTCTGGAATGTGATTGGTTAGGAAAATGTTTGTCAGCAAAGGAGCATTCGACAGTGCACACACTGAAACATTTTAGATGAAAAATTGATTACTGATTTAACTTTTTTTCGACATCAACAATTCAATTTAAATAGTTATTTCACTTACTGTAGTAAAATGATGTCTTGTTGCATTCCTTGAAGTCCAACTATTACTACAACATGATCATATGTCTCTCTGTCTCCACCTGTCTGACCATCAACTCCTGCTTCTTTTGCTTGCTTTCACTTCTCCCATTGTAATGGGTTCGCCCCTATGTTGTACGGGCAGCACCATGAAACACAGACATGAGGCGAGGTCTTAGGGGAAAAAGGATAATTTATTTAAGGAAAATGGGGATGAAAGAGTTAAAGGAGGGATGACGGAGAGTAAGGGAAGGAATGATGTGAAGTGTGCAGGTCTGAGGCAGTGCCCAGCTGGCATGCGGGCACACGGCTGTGAAAGCTGCCGGTGTGCGGAGTGGCAGAATGGAGCATGCCAAGGCAACGCTCCTGTATGCTCCCTGAACGGTTTCTCCCCGCTGTCGATGACCGGCCAGGCCCCTCCCAGCTCTCTCTGGGCCGTGGCCTCAGGCCTTTTCCTCTTCGGGGGCAGCGACGCAAAGGCGGGCTCGGCGCGGGAGTGAAGGTGCAGTTCTTTCCTCAGCGCGGAGATCAAGGGGCAGAAATCCAATATCCTTTTTAAAAGTGTCTGGGGCACATTCTATTGCCCCACTCGCATGCCAGTCTCAAGCTCCACTGCATTACATGCTTCTTGGACCCTGGACTAAACTCCGCGCCTTGCTTTTATAATGCGGAGCAAGCCCGAGATCCTATTGGCATTAATCACCGCCAGCCAGCCTGAATAGGCGGCCCCGTCCCTTCGCGTACCTGCCGAAGGGGTGTCGTCTACCTAGGGAGCCTACGGAGTGAGCGAGGGGCGATAATAGATTTGGGCGCACGCCCTTCACAGGCACACACCGTGACACCATATAATGTCATTCCACAAAGTTGTTAGACTTTTTGTGTGATGTTTTTAACCCTCATGTTGTGTTTGTTTTTGACTCACTCATAATGTTCCCCGTCATTTCGACTGGTATCATTTTATTTCATTTTAAATCCTTAATAATACATATATTATTACCTAATGTTGTATTAGATCTTTTTCTCAACTTCAGCTCTTGTAAAGCTCTTTTCTACTTGTTTCACTTCTCTTATTTCCTCATTTCTTTATCTTGTGTCTCTCCTGCCTTCCTTGTTCTGTATTTCTCCTCCTATCTTCCTCTTGCCCAGATTTATGTAGTTTGTGAGTTCACAACATGTTAAACTAGGGTTTTAGTTCCTTTAACTTCTTCATTTCCTTTTCACTACTGTAACCCATTGTGGCCAAGGGTCTCATGGTTAAGAGAGTTCAACCTACACTGTAGTAGAGTTTGATCAACACATTGTGCTGAAAAGCAGAACTTCTTTGAAATGTTTACCAAAGTTTTTTTTTTTCTTTTACTGTGGCACAAAATAACTTTTGTTCTCCCGGTCAAAACTGAACAATATATATTTATTAAATAAAAAAAGGCCAAAAGTGCACAGGGAAGACTTAGCTATATTACAAATATTATGCTTAACCTATACACTGTATGAACATATTTACAATTTTAAAAGGATCCCTGTTGTCATTTCTAGGACCCTCCCCCTCAGATCAGTGAAATTATTTAAATATCCTTATTCATATACTAATAAAAGATTCAAAAAACATTTCAGGGTTAGTCTGGTAGTCACATGACTGTGTAGTGACTGTGTAGTGACTGTACTAAACCCTTTATTCTTAAGTGTCTTCATAGTCTGTCAATCATTTGTCTTGTTGCATGTTAAAAATAATAAAAAAGGAAATAGGTTTTCAGTATAACAGCAACACATCCAGTGACTTAGTCAGTGGACATTTTAACAGTGTAGTTTTAGACAATTAATTACTTGTGTCTTTTTATAAACTGATAAAACAATGGAGATGAGTGAGGAGATTTATTTAAATGCAGAAATTACAGGAGGCAACAGAGCTGAATACAGAAACAGCAAGAACGCATATGAAGATGTTTCGGTGAATCAGAACAAGTCAGAGACCCAGAGGCCTAGAAGCTTTGAGCAGTCTGAGAGTTCAGGTAAAATATACTCACACTTTCTCTACTTGGTTAAACTAACCTGTGTAAAAAGCAATTATCAATTACCATATACTGTATATACATACTGAATATAATATATAATGCATATAAATCCCATCATTGGGCTTATATTTAATGCTTTATAAATGGATGAGAATCAGAATTTGGTTTATTGCTATGTAAGTTTTCACATACAGAACATCTGTCTTGGTAATGAGGTAGAAACCATTAGAAAATTTATATTAGAACGATAATCTTTTTGGCTAACCTCTATGCACTCTTATGAGCCTGGTCTCTCCTCTACTGCAATTAAATTAACATTACTAGTGGTAGCTTGAAACTGTTCATACATCCTATTTTTTTGACAACATGCCATCTAACACATTGGGTGATGGATATTGGAGATATATCCACTGTTGCAGTTAAGGTGTCAGGTATTCAAGCCTAACTGCATCTCTTTGGACTGTGGGGGAGCCAGAGAATCAGAGTACCCGAAAAAGACTCATCAAGCACAGGGAGAACATTGAAACTGCATGCAAACAGACCTGAGGTGGGAATCAAACCACCTGACCCTCATCTAATTAAAATCCAGCTGTTGGCACCAGCACAGTATCACTGAAGCTGGATGGTGGTTCAAGCATAGCACTCTAGAATCAAGATGACTGTGTAAGCACCACATAATTAAACCAAGGCATTGTTAAAAGCACTCTGCACTCAAAGCCAATAAGTGGAATAGCATAAAATCCTTCTTTCAAAGGAGGCACTGCGGATCTTGACTGGCTGGTACTGGACAGAGTATGCTATGGCATGATTCATGCATATCTTGGTGTATTTTTTTGTCATGTCACAGCATGGAACAGGGCAAGATTTTTACCTGAATTAAGCTTTGTAAGCAGACAAAACAGTATTGAGTGAAATTGTGGAGATCTCCAGCTTCTGTGTGTTAAATACAAAACCTGTACAAAAAAAAAACCCACAGGGTCAAACTCAACCAAGTTATAATTACTTGGCTTGCCCATAAGTATCAGAAGCTTCATCTGTGACAAACAGGTGATAGGAAGCGCAGCAGCATTTAAGGGTTAGAGAAAAGGTTTCCGGGGAGCCATTAAAAAAAACGTCCAATGAGGGGTTTATTTTATTGCTATGTGACAGAACAAAGAGAGATGTAAGGGCTGGAGGCATAAGAAACAAACAAAAAAAAATTACTATAAGAACATAAACCATTGAATTACATTGACCTTCAAATAGAATGTTACCTCTTTCACTCCAGGTTCCTCTTTCAAACCAGTCTCTCTCTCTCTCTCTTGACTAGCTACTTCCAAAATTTTATATTCAAATCTACTATTTTATGAGTCATGTATTGTTATGCATTTTCTCTCCTTGATCTGATCTTGATTTGATGCAATACAATTGGTTCACTAAAAGCATGCAAAGCAGAAGAGTATCGACTGACTTTTTCTCTGGAAGTAATTGTATTGGTAGGATTTACACCAGGATGATCACACAAAAGTCATTGTTAGAGTAGAATGTGTTATGCAGTGCGGCATTTTTTTCCCCCCACGGTAGGAACATATTTGGGGCAAACCAACTAAGACAACACATCCATGTCCTTTTTTTGCTTTTATAATTTTTTTGCATGTGGCTCTTGCTATCAGACACTTGCTGCTACACATGTCAACATGTGCATTCACACACTGCAGCCAGCACTTGTGATTGTAATTTCTGCATTTTCTAATTCATTTATTCAACTCCCTCCCAAATGTATAATCAGACTAATGTGCAGTGCAGTTTCAATAATTAATTAAGCATTTGTTACTGAAACTGAATCAAGTAAGTATCATAAGTATTTTATGTTATATAAAAAAAAATATTTATAAGTGCTTTTCTCATCACCCAAGGTCGCCATCCAGTTCAAACAAGAGATACATTAATAACAAAGAGTAATAAAAAGTAAAGCATTAAATAAAACAATTGACTGTCATCACCTAAAACATTTAAAGCCACATGGAGATTTGAGTGCAACCTTACATTATATGGAATAAGCACTTTTGAATAAGTCAGTATTAGGATGAGTTTTTAATGTGTTTGGAGATTCTACATTATGGATGTTTTCAAGGAGAGAATTCAGGAGATAAGGAGCAGTGCACCTAAAAGTTCTAGAGCCCATGGTGGTCAGGCAGACAGGGGCTGTGAAGAGGAGCCTTGATGAGGATGAGCGAATCATGTGAACTGTAGGATTTCTGACCGCCTCAAGTGCCATTGTTCAGCAGAATATCTGTTGAAACTGGGCTACTGTTGCTGAAGAAAGAAGAGAAAGAGAGGGGTCAGACATGTCCAGAGATGGAAATAAGGAAGAGTAGGAGAGTATAGGTTAAAATAGCAACTTTGAATTTTGACACTATGACTGGTAAAGGGAGAGAGCTAGCTGATATGAGAGCAGTGGAAGGTAGACCAAATGGAAGGAAAGCATGGCTGAGAAAATGAGAGGGGGGTTTAAACTGTCATACTATGATGTACAGTAGATAATAGGAGTAATGGTGTAGTTCTACTACTGAGGGTAGAGTATGACAAGAGTGCAGTAGAAGTGAAGAGAGTGTCTGATAGAGTGATGAGTGTAAATCTAGCAGTAGAAGGAATAATGATAAATGTCATCAGTGCATACGGACCACAGATGGGATGTGTTGTGGAGATAAAAAAAGTGCCCAATAGGGTGATAAAAGATGCCGATAGGGATGTACAGACAAGGGAGTATTTTGCGGAAATGATGAATAAAGAAAATGACAGAAAAGGTTGAATACGGTGGAGATAGTGAGTCAGGTAGTACAGGGAATTAAGGTTGAAGAGAGAACGGCTATGAAGATGAAGAGCAGAAAGGCAGTTCGCCAAATGTTTAGGTGAGTTGCTTACTAGATTATTTAACAAGGTTTTAGAAAGTGAGAATACTTGATGAGTGAAGAACTGGTGTTTTAGTTTTTTTTTTTTTTTTTTTTTTTTACACGAATGTGGCAATCCTACATCCCAAAGACAGAAAGTTACAAATTAAATTTGATCCGACTACGCCACCCTGGTGGGGCGCCAGGGAAATACTCCCAATAAAGACACGCAGGTAAGTTTTACCAATCGAAGGCAAGGATAAAAATCAAGTGAGGCGTGGGTACCAATACAAAATATATTTTATTATTAAAAAGGTCAACAAAAAATACTTGCTCACAAGAAACAATAACCAAAAATTATTTTGTAAGACTACTCCTCTGGGGCCAGAGGCTAACAGGAACAGAGCAGGCTGGCTACAGCTCAGGGAATCATCCAAAACCCATCCAAATTCACATCAAATCAAATACCATGCACCCACTGCAAGGAAATTGTGTTGGCACACCTGCACTCGGTGAAGCACACACCCAAACGAAAGCAGCTAGCCTCCCCTGTTCCACACCATTCCACAGTGCACTGGCTCCTAATGGAAAGTAAAGAAAAACACATCACAACACACAATAGATAACAAATGAGGGCTACACAATCCACACTAAACCATAATCAGACAAAGAAAGAAAAAAATAATAAACTAAACAGTTTCACAGACTAGTATATGGACTAAGACACTCAAGTCTTCTCAAGGCCCTATATACAACCGATACCGGTGCATAAGCACATCACGTTAACACAGCCAGAAAATAAATAACACAAACACTTTCAACATACATAATACACAAAAAACAATCAAAAAGGAACAATCTACCAATGAGGACAATTCAAGCCAAACCAAACAAAAACTAAATGGGAAAGCAAGTCAAAACTGAAAATAGTAAACCCTCAATCAGCACACAGACGGTACAGTAGCTACCAGCCCAATGGCCCACATGGCAGCCAAGTCTCAAGCAAAAGCTCCACAACACCCATAAGCAAAACAGCAACGGCGCCACATATAGCATTGTCAGCTAAGAATAAGGCGTAGGAATTACTGTATAATATTCCACCTCACTCCTAGTACAAAAGGAATAGTACATTACAGCACAATCTATTGACCAAAATAAAAAAGGAAAAGCAAATACTTACTTGGGTTAAACAACACCCCACATGAAGCTGTATGATTACTCACAGCAGGGGCCGCAACTCAAATCTAGCGGCCGGCCTTCTCACCCTTCTAATGGCACCATAACTATTAACAATACACTAAATATACTTGCTACAAAAGTGATTTTATTAATGAAAAGAAATGTAAAAGACATTTATTAGGAATACTGGCATACCTGAAAGCACACTCCGCTACGATTATTCCACTTGACTCGCCCGCTGACTCCACTATAATTAAACTGTAAATAGTGCAAATTAGCCCCAAGCTATTCACATAGTTACACCATCAACCGAATTCAATCATACCTGAACACAATCAGGAACCAGAAACGGGAAGGGACACGCCAGGTTGAGGTGAACCCAGAAACAACAAGACAAGTCCCCATGCATCAAAATAAGTGTATTTAAATAGACTGCATTCCCCTCATTAATTGGATAACCACGCCCCAACCCTTACCCTGACACACGAACAAGAAAGATGTGCAGAGCTGCAGCAACTACAGAGGCATATAGTCGTGGCCAAAAGTTTTGAGAATGACACAAATATTAGTTTTCACAAAGTTTGCTGCTAAACTGCTTTTAGATCTTTGTTTCAGTTGTTTCTGTGATGTACTGAAATATAATTACAAGCACTTCATATGTTTCAAAGGTTTTTATCGACAATTACATGACATTTACGCAAAGAGTCAGTATTTGCAGTGTTGGCCCTTGTTTTTCAGGACCTCTGCAATTTGACTGGGCTGCTCTCAATCAACTTCTGGGCCAAATCCTGACTGATAGCAACCCATTCTTTCATAATCACTTTTTGGAGTTTGTCAGAATTAGTGGGTTTTTGTTTGTCCACCTGTCTCTTGAGGATTGACCACAAGTTCTCAATGGGATTAAGATCTGGGGAGTTTCCAGGCCATGGACCCAACATTTCAACGTTTTGGTCCTCGAGCCACTTAGTTACAGTATCACTTTTGCCTTATGGCACGGTGCTCCATCGTGCTGGAAAATGCATTGTTCTTCACCAAACTGTTGTTGGATTGTTGGAAGAAGTTGCTGTTGGAGGGTGTTTTGGTACCATTCTTTATTCATGGCTGTGTTTTTGGGCAAAATTGTGAGTGAGCCCACTCCATTGAATGAGAAGCAACCCCACACATTTAACATGTCAAGTCTACCATTCTAACCCAATCAGCCTGACATAATGATCTCCAGCCTTGTGCTCTTCAACATTCACACCTGAGTTAACAAGACGATTACTGAAATGATTTCAGCAGGTCCTTCAATGACAGCAATGAAATGCAGTGGAAAGTTTTTTTTTTTTCTGGATTAAGTTAATTTTCATGGCAAAGAAGGACTATGCAATTCATCTGATCACTCTTCATAACATTCTGGAGTATATGCAAATTGCTATTATAAAAACCTAAGCAGCAACTTTTCCAATTTCCAATATTTATGTAATTCTCAAAACTTTTGGCCACGACTGTAAAGCTTTTACCAAACCATGAATTTATGGGAAAGTGTAGTCAAAGCTAGGTTGAGAAGAGAGGTTGCAATCTGTGAGCCGCACTGTCTTCATGCAAAGTAAGAGCACTACAAATGCCATGTTTGCTTTGAGAATACTGATGGAGAAGTATAAAGAAGGTCTGAAAGAGTTGCATTGTGTGTTTGTATATATAGACAAAGCATAAGACAGGGTTCCCAGATATGAACTGTGGTATTGCATGAGGAAGTAAGGAGTGGCAGATAAATATGTGAAGTTAGTGCAAGGTACAGTATGTACAAGGACAGTGTTACAGCTGTGAGGTGTGCCATAGGAACAACAGACTGGTTTAAGGTGAAGGTGGGACTGCACCAGGGATCTACTTTTAGTCCATTCCTGTTTGCAGTGGTGATGGACAGATTAACAGATGATGTTAGACAAGACTTCCCATGGACTATGTTTGTGGATGATATTGTGATCAGTAGTGAGAGTACAGAGCAGGTTGAGATGCGTCTAGACAGGTGGAGGAATGCACCGGAGAGAAGCAGCATGAAGATCAGTAGGGGAAAGACGGTGTCTGTAAATGTGAGAGGGGGTGGTGCTGTTGTAAGGAGTCGAGGTAGGAAAGGTAGAGTAATTTAAGTATTTAGGGTTAACTATTCAAAGCAATGGGGAGTGTCACAGGGAAGTGAAGAAAAGTGCAAGCACGGTAAAATGCATGGAAAAGAGTTGCAGGGGTGGTCTGTGACAGAAAGGTATCAGCAAAAATGAAAGGGAAAGTTTACAGGATGGTAGTTAGCCCAGCAATGTTGTATGGTTCGTAGATATTGCCACAGACAAAAAGACATGGAGCAGAGCTGAAGATGCTGCAAATTGCTTTGAGAGTGACAATAATAGCAGAATTAGGAATATTAAATGAACAGTGCAGGTAGGACAATTTTGGAACAAAGTTAAAGAGGCCAGATTAAGATTCTTTGGACATGTGCAGGAGAGGGATGAGGGCATATTGGGTGAAGAATGTTCCGAGCGAGGAGGTTTATACAGTAGATGTGTTGAGGGAGGACATGCAGGAGGTTGGATTGACAAGGGAGGATGTGGTAGAAAGAAATAGATGGAGAAATGGTCCATTGTGCTGACCTCTAACTGGTGCAATTGAAAGGAAAAGAAGAATATAAAGTTGAGACTATTTGGGTTAGAGCCATGTTTAAGGATTGCAGTTATTGCAGCTGTTTTGAGGGACAATGCCAGAAGTGAGAGGAGTGCATAAAAAAGTTATCAGAGAGAAGAATGAGGGCATACAGGCTTTAACCAGTTGAGTTGGCAGAGGATCTAGCTGACATGTGGAACATTTAAACTTATTAAATGTGAAATTTCAGATTTGGTGGTGGAATTTAAAACAAGTAAAGAGTGAAATGATGGTCAGCAGAAATGTTGGGAGGTTGGTAGAAATTTGTTGAAGAGGCTAGCTGTTGATGCTGATTGGCAATAAAGAAGGTCATAAAAGCATCAGGTGATGTGGAAGTATGTCTGCAGGTTTCAGGATACTTTTTACAGTGGAAAACAAGGCTTTTGTGATGTCCCTTCACCAGATTTAAGCAGCTTATTGTAATGAGCAGATTTAGCTGAAGTCAGAAAATATTTATAAAGAAGCACATTCTCACTATACATTTCCCTTTGTAGAGCAAGTCCAGTTCTTTCATGAAGGCGTTCCAGGTGCGCCTCTTCATTTGAGCTGATAAAGCTGATGAAAAACATCAGGAGAATCTGTAGTTCAGAGTTGCAATAGGTACGAGGTCATCATGGGTGGATAAATGGTAAATGAATGGAGGGTTGTTGATTGCAGTGGACAAGATGGAAGGATAGATGTGTTTTAAGTTTCTGAAGGACATCGAGAATGTCTGAGAAAATTTGGTTAGTGAAACTTTAACAATGAATGATACTAACTTACTATATGGTCAGCTCAAATGCAGCACAGTCAAAAGGTATAATAACATTATTGGATCGTTGTAGACGAAAACCATCAAGGCAGGACAAAGTCCTTTGTCCATTCACATGAATGTTAAATTCACAGAGTAAGTTAATAGCAGCACATAGCGCCCAGCTAATAGCAGCATGTAGCGCCCAGCTAATAGCAGGATGTAGCACACAGACAAATAGTTCCAACACAGCCCCAACTGCACAGAAAATAATTGCACATAGAATGCGGCTGACCCGTCTACGATAAAATTACAATCTAGTCAGCTCAGCCGACACCTCAAGCTTACCAAACAGATAGGATAATCATTAAACTACATACCATACCAAGGAAGCGCTCTGTAAACTGTATGCAAGGATCAGTGATCTGCAGAACACACACCCCAATGGACTGTTTATTGTTGCTGGAGATTTCAACCAAGCAAATCTTAAGTCAGTGCTTCCTAAATTCCATCAGTATGTGGACTTTGCAACGAGAGGGGATAACACGCTGGATCCCCGGCGCATCTCAGGCAGAGCCCCGCTCCCACCTCAGACCACATCTCTGTTATGCTAATTCCAGCATACAGACCACTCATCAGGTGTTCAAAACAGGTTCTGAAGCAGCGACTTCATCGACTTGGAGGAGTACACGTCATCAGTGACGATGACGTCAATGTCTCCAAGAGCATCATCTCACAATCCAATCAGAATCTGTGGATTACTGCGAAGCTGCATGCACCTGAGACTCTGCCTTCAGGGGGACAAGGGGGCCTAAGAACAGCAAGGGCCAAACTGTCCTGGGCCATCAGAGAGGTGAAGCGCGCACATGCACAGAGAATCCACAACCACTTCAGAGACAGCGGTGACACACGGCGCATGTGGCAGGGCATACAAGCCATCACCAACTACAGGACTTCATCACCTGCCTGTGACAGTGACGGCTCCTTTCCCCAGCTTCTACGCATGGTTTGACATGCAGAATGACGTGACGGCGAGGAAGACCACCCCTCCTCCGAATGACCAGGTGCTGTGGCTCACCACGGCTGATGTGAGGAAAACTCTACGCACAGTCAACCCACGGAAAGCTGCTGGACCAGACAACATCCAGGGCAGAGTGTTCAGAGAATGTGCAGAACAGCTGGCAGACGTTCTCACCAACATCTTCAACATCTCTCTGAGCAGCGCTGTCATTCCCACATGCTTCAAGTCTACCACCATCGTCCCCATGCTTCTGTGTCCTGTCTCAATGACTACCGCCCTGTTGCACTCACAACCATCATCATGAAATGCTTCGAGTGGCTTGTCATGAGTCACATCAAGACCCTGCTGCCCCCCCTCACTAGAGCCCCTGCAGTTTGCATATCATTCAAACCGTTCGACAGACGACGTCATCACCACCACACTCCATCTGGCACTGAACATTTATGTCAAAATGCTGTACATGGATTTTAGTTCAGCATTCAATACAATCATCCTCCAGCACCTGATCGAAAAGCTGAGCTTGTTCCGCCTGAACACCTCCCTCTGTAACTGGATCCTGGACTTTCTGACCGAAAGACCTCAGGCAGTGCGGATCAGAATCTATACCTCCAGCACCACCATACTGAGTACTGGGGCCCCCCCAGGGATGTGTGCTCAGTCCCCTGCTGTTCATGCTGCTGACTCATGATCGTCTAGCAACACACAGCTCCAATCATATCATCACGTTTGCTGATGACACGACCGTGGTGGGTCTCATTAGCAAGAACGAGTCAGCATACAGAGAGGAAGTGCAGAGGCTAACGGACAGGTATAAAGACAACAACCTGTCTCTGAACTTTGATAAGACAAAAGAAATGGTTGTTGACTTCAGGAGGACACGGAGCAATCACTCTCCGCTCAGCATCGACGGCTTTTCTGTGGAGATCGTCAAGAGCATAAAATTCCTGGGTGTCCACCTGGAGGAGAACCTCACCTGGTCTATCAACACCAGCTCTCTGCACAAGAAAAACCAACAATGTCTTTTCTTCCTGAGAAGCCTGAGGAAGGCCCAGCTTCCACCACCAATCCTCACTACCTTCCATAGAGGAACTATTGAGAGCATCCTGAGCAGCTGCATCACTGTCTGGTTTGGGATTTGTACCATATCAGACCGCAAGACCCTACACCGGATAGTGAGGACAGCTGAGAAGATCATCGGGGTCTCCCTCCCCTCTATCAAAGACATATACACCACACGCTGCATCCACAAAGCCACCAGCATTGTGGCTGACCGGACACACACCCTCACACTCACTATTCCTGCCATCTGGAAAAAGGTACCAAAGCATTGGGGCACACACATCAAGACTGTGTAACAATTTTTACCTACAAGCCATCCGTCTCCTCAACACAAAAGGACTGGACTGAAACACACACACACACACGCACACACACACACACACACACACACACACACACACACACACACACACACACACACACACAAATCATCCAGACAAACTAAATAACATCAGGACTGAACTGATAAACACCCTGATCTCCAATCATCTTAAATTGTTCATACATACCTACCTGAACTGCTCTTTGCTATTTGCACACAATTTGTTTAGTCATTGCTGCTACTTCAGAAATGTCAATTGTTTACTCATGCTCTTCCCACTACCTCAACTAAAGAAAAACCATAAACCTCACTAAGAAAAAAAAAGTATACACATACAGCCAAACGTGAACAAATTCAGAGAACTACACAACTGACACCAACCTTACCTGTAGAGGGATAACCTTGGCCCAATGCCAGCAACGGGACTTCGTTAAATAAATCGTTCTAAGGGAAACCATAAGCTGCAGTATACCACAAGCAACCTAACCAGCCTCACTCCACATACCTGGATAATGCAGTATTGATACAAAGAAAAGGGGTGGGACTTATGACACAATGCTATCTTGTCACCAAACTTATTTATCCTCCCACTGCCCCATCATAGGACAACCAATAAATTGAGTAACCAACTAAACGTAAGTAGGAGGAGCCTCAATCTGCCACACATCCATTTTATAATAATTATTTTTAGAGTAACACATTAGTGTATGATTTGACTTTGACTTTGATTAAGTGTTTCCCCCAACACATTCACCTTATAACATTTACCAGGCACTGTTTCACTCACTGTAAAGTACTTATTAAAATATAGGGAAGAGATGGCAGTCAGCAACAGCACACAGTTCTGAATAAAATATTTAGACAGACTGCATGGCGTTCTAACCTGTGGTCTCGTATGTCCAGGGTGGAGCATTCAATTTTAGCTTTGGGTCTGTGTGTATGGAGTTTGCATGTTTTCCCTGTGATTGGTGGATTTCTGTTGGGTACTCTTTCCTCCCACAGCCCAAAGACATTAGATTAGGCTAACTGGTGGTCCCAAATTGCCTAGTGTGTGAGTATGTAGTGTGTGCATGTGTGCACTGTCCAGGGTGTACCACGCCTTCTGCCCAAATATTCCTGGGATAGGCTCCAGGCTTCCTGTAACCCTGTATAGGATAAGTAGTATAGAAGAAAAATGAATGGATACTTCTCTTGAGTTTTTTTTTTTTTTTTTTTTACGTATGTTTTTATATTTTGCCTCTTTGTCTTATTCTTTAAAATTCATTTTTTAAATAGTCATTAGCATGATTATAGCATGATTATTTAAACCCAAGGTTTTCATAATGTTTTGGCCTTCAATCTGTTTAGTATGCCCAAGTAGGGTAGGTAGGTGTCTACGTAGGTAGGAAAATCCCCACAGGATCAAACTCCACCTAGTTATGGGCACTTAACTCAGCCATAAGTTTCTGAAGCTTCATAATGGACAAATAGATGATAGGAAGCACATTAGTATGACCACATAAGGAATGAGGATGTGTAATGAGGAGGTCATTTTATCTATATGTGACATAGAACAAAGATAATTGTAAGGGCTAGAGGCATGGGAAAGTTCACACAATGTCAGAAATTACAATAATTTACAGTATAAGCTTTTGAATTATATTGACCCATATTTAAATAGAATGTAACCTCTTTCACTATAGGTTCCTCTTTCACACCAGTGTTGGTCTCTGTCTCCTGGCTTGCTGCTCCTTGCACTCTTTCTGCTGGCTGTGTCATAATGTATCTTTCTTTCACTCCAGCCCTTGACTCCTTCTCCTCACCTCACCTAATCTTTCACTACCATCCACAAATAAGGCACAATTTTACATTTAAATATATGTTATATTAATCATAATAATCATATCTTGCACCTAATCAATAATAAACTCAAGGCACAATGCACTATGGAATAGGGGCTTACAAAGAGAAAGCGCTCTGCTAAACAAACCAGTCATCTCCAGGACCTATCATAATGGAATTTACATTGAATTATAGCCCAATTATGTCACAATTTTCAATAAATTTGCGACTGGATACACTTAGCAGGTGATACTATTTAAAAATATATATATATATTATTTTTAATTGGGTGTTACTGTTTCGTCTACTACTGATAAATATGCAGCAATGCTAATGCTTTGGAAATGTATGGGGAAAATGCTGAGCTGAGTGTAACAGTCATTAAAAGGAACAGCGATCTTGTTTGGTTTGTTACATGCTGATGTAAGCAATTAGCTCCAAAGTAAAGATGTGCAAATTAAGCAAAATATTTTATGACAGTGGACTTCAATATGGAGTCACAGAATATGTTGTTATGTTGTACAGCCCTAACGCAGAAGTTAGAGGGGAGCATTGGGCCATGGAGTGATTGTGTGTAGGATTAATCGGGTATCACAAGCACTTCACAGCAATATGGTAAGGACACATTCATGCCGCTTTTGTAACTCTTGCAACTAAAGAGGGGGAATGTCTTTTTCCACAGCGTGGAGTCATGCTTGTGCCCCCAACTGCATTGTCTCTCTCATATACAGCTTAGAAATTTATATATGTATCTTCTTTTTCTTCTCTGTCTTTCAGCTGTTTCCTTTCAGGGGACGCCACAGCGAATCATCTGCCTCCATCTAACCATATTTTCTGCATTCTATTCACTCACACCAACTTACTTCATATCCTCTCTCACTGCTTCCATAAATCTCCTCTTTGGTCTTCCTTTAGACCTCTTGCGTGATAGTTCCAACGTCTACTCTTTCTACCAATTTGTTCACAATCTCTTCTCTTAACATGTCCAAACCACGTCAATCTGGCCTTTGTGACTTTATCTCCAAACCATCTAATTGCCCTTCTGATGAATTCATTCTTGATCCTATCTATCCTTGTCACACCCAAAGAGAACCTCAACATCTTCATCTCTGCTATCTCAAACTTTGCCTCCTGTCTTTTCTTTAGTGCCACTGAGCATCGCTGGTCTTACCACTGTCTTGTACACCTTACCTTTAATTTTTGCTGATACTCTTTTTGTTATGAGGGGGTGCTTCAATATGGCGGCCCTCGGTATTTAATCATATATGGAAGCCCCAACGCAGGACTTGGAGGGGTATGGGCCGTGGATTGTTTATTTCGGTAGGAATAATCGGCTCGCGTGAACACCACACAGCGTTATAAGGGGAAGGAGGGCACGCTTATGGCGGCGCGTGTCACCGTTCTTCGTCACAATGAACAGGTATTTTGTTTGTTATTGTTATTATTCTTGTCTTCTCCACCGCTCTTTTCAATTCTCTCTCCTTTCTCTTATCTCCTTCCCTTTTCACTTTTCTCTTTATCACTTCCCCTTTTCACTTTTCTCTTTTCTCTTTTCACTTTCCCTTCTCACTTTTCTCTTTATCACTTCCCCTTTTCACTTTTCTCTTTTCACTTTCCCTTCTCACTTTTCTCTTTTCTCTTTTCACTTTCCCTTTTCATTTTCCTTATTCTCTTTTCTCTTTTCACTCCCTATACCAGAGCCACGCTCTCGTACCTGGTGCTATCTAATGTTCGCACAGCATGCGCTGGTTTCTGGGAGCTTAAATATCCTACCGGCCAGGTGTAGCTCGTTTCCCTTAATTGTTAGTGCTGTGGGGTTGCCTAGCAACCGCCTGTCGCATGTGTGGCCGTGTTACACTTTTGTCACATAACACACATGACACTTTCCTCCACCAATTCCAATGTGCATATACACGCCTCTCCACATCCTTTCCACTCTCTCTGTTGCTCTGGACCATTGACCCTAAGTAGTTAAAGTCCTGCACCTTCTTTACCTCTTCTCCCTGTAGCCTTACTGTTCCACTTAGGTTCCTCTCATTCTCATACAGTATATGTATTCTGTCTTGCTATGATTAACCTTCATTCCTTTACAGAGCGTAATTCCACCTCTCTACATTTTCCTCCACTTGATCCCTGCTCTCGCTACAAAGTAAAATGTCTTCTGCAAACATCATAGTCCATGGAGACTCCTGTCTAACCTCATCTGTCATCCTGTCCATTACCATAGGAAACAAGAAGGGGCTCAGAGCCGATCCTTGATGCAGACCCACCTCCACCTTGAAACTGCTCTGATACATGCCCTGAACCACTCTAACATACTTCTCTGCCATTCCAGACTTCCTTATACAATACCACATCTCTTCTCTTGGCACCCTGTAATCTCTTTCTCTAAATCTACAAAGACACAATGCAACTCCCTATTACCTTCTCTGTACTTCTCCATCAGCATCCTCAAAGCAAATACTGCATATGTTATACTCTTTCTAGGCATGCAACCATATTGCTGCTCCCATCCCCCTTGTTCTTAAAGATTGGCACTTACACTTTGTTTTCTTAGATCACCTCACTCTCCAAAATCTTGTTAAACAGACTAGTCAGAAACTACTGCAACCACTCCTAATCCCTTCCGTACCCCCACAGGTATGTCATTAGGACCAACTGTCTTTACACTCTTCATCTTCTTTAACGCCCTCCTCACCTCACTCTTAATGATTTTTGCTACTTCCTGCTCCTCACCTCTTCTACTCTACGTTCTTTTTCATTTTCCTCATTCATCAATTCTTCAAAGTACTTCTTCCATCTTCCCATCACCCTCCTGCCACCTGTCAGTACATTTTCATTCCAACTTTAATCACTCTAACATTCTGCACATCCTTCTCATCTCTATCTCTTTGCACTCGCCAACCTGTCTCTATCTATCTCCTCACCAACCTGTACAGATCCACCTCTTCCTCCTTACTGTCCAACTTAGCATACAAGTCCTCATATGCTCTTTGTTTGGCCACTGCCACTTCTACCTTCACCTTATGCTGCATCTCACTCTATTTCTGTCCACTCTCTTTGGTCCTCTTAGTGTCCCACTTCTTCTTAGCTAACCTCTTTCTGTATACACTCCTGGATTTCCTTGTCCCTACTGTCACTCCTAAACTCCTGCCTTTCCTCTTCCCTTTCTGCCTACGAACACACCTTCCTCCTCTTCTTCTTTGACCAACAGTAGCCCAATTTCCACCAGCACCCTGTAGATCAACAGCACAGGTGGCGATTATTGTTAACTCAAGCCTTGACCAATCTAGTATGGAAGTCCTGTTAATGAGTCGCATCATTTGATTTGGCAAATGTTTTACATCAGATGCCCTTCCTGCCTCAACCCTCTGCATTTATACAGACTTAGGACTGGCAGAAGAAAACACTTGATTGTGTCCCCCTGTGGTCACATTTATATATGTATATAGATCCTTTTTGATCTCTTTTTAAATTTTTTTTTTTGTCAAATTGTTTATTCTTTGTGTAGGTATCTTTGCTCAGTGCATTTGAGTCACCACCTACTTATTTTCTCCTTAACACTGTATCTCTCTCTCTCTCCTTCTTTCTCCTGGAGAGCAGTATCTTGGCAGCTACTTTGTCTCGACTCTGTGTAAGTTTGGATGTGGCTTGCTGTTCTCTTGTCTTTGTCTATCTCTTTGTCCCTATAACCTTACCAGTGCTACCTCATGTTCGCACACCGTGCACTGGTTTCTGGGGCCTACCAGCTAGGTAAAGCACATTGTCCACCTGTCCACTGCTTTGCCTGAGAGTAGTCGTCCGTGGATTTGCCCCTCGTTCAGGCAGCCATGTTACATTACCCCTCCTTCTAGGAGCAAGGCCTGCTGTTCCTGTGCTAGATGTGCAGCTAACCCAGAACTCCCCAATGAAAGCCAGGGTGCTAAAAGCAGTGGTATCAACCATGAAGAGTAGGGTTGATAATTATTGACCTGGGGACAGAAAGGTATGCCAAGGGATTG
Source organism: Clarias magur (assembly GCA_013621035.1). Lineage (NCBI taxonomy): Eukaryota > Metazoa > Chordata > Actinopteri > Siluriformes > Clariidae > Clarias > Clarias magur. Next base: position 37,329 of record QNUK01000382.1, read on the forward strand.
ATACCTCTCACTATTTTAAATGGCCCGATGTACCAGAGGGCCATTTTTATTCAAGCCTTAGTGGGAGGTCCTTAGTAGACAGCCAGACCTGTTGTCCTGTATGGAAAAAGGGCTCTGTCCATTGCTTCCAATTAGCTGTTATCCAGTTACCTAGTTACCTCCAGCTCTGACAGCACTTTGGGCTAAGAGTGAGACATGAGGCCTCCAACCTCTAGTTTCTCTTCCAGGAACATGGGGGAAGGTTACCTGAATTGGCACTTAAAGGGTAACATGCCCAGAGAGAAGTACTATAAAGTTTGTGTTTATACTCAACCCACATGAGGTGGTCAGACCAGGATGATGGGTTGGAGGAAGCCAGGCACCTAAGGGTGGTCTTGATTTACCCTTTCCATCTGGATGTGTGATTCTGGGTGAAACCAGATGTCAGGCTAGCTGTGGCCCCAATAAGCTTACAGAAGCTTGCTTGAACTGGGAAGGGTACGGTCCAGACCAATGCTCTTGGCAAAGGAACACTACGGGTCATTCTAACACGGGTACTGTAACATGACTGCACCAGCGCAGAAACTCATGGACATGCTGCTAATGCAGCTAATTTCTCTTGGCCCTGTGTTGGCTTGGATAGGGCTTGCCTTTCTATTGTCTTTGTCTTTCTCTTTGTCAAAATTGGTTTCTGCGGGCTTAGGTAGCTTACAGGCCAGGTGAAGTGTGTTTGCTTTGAAGGCAAAGATGGTGGGGTTGCCTAGCCACCAGGCCCCTCCGCTGTTTTGCCTGTAAATCTGCAGAGTAATCGCATGGGTGGGCATGTTACAAAATATGAAATAAATAGACATCAAACCTCACTGCAGTTGAAGAGACGCACCACAAAATGTAATAATGTTTTTTTTTTTACATCTTAGTAATTAATGAACTTAAAAAGGGTAACAAAAAAGACTGAAAACACAAAAACAGAGCCGTAGAATTTAAGGTCACGGGCGGTCGTATAAGGATTTCACTGCATATCGTACTGTGTATGACTGTGCATGTGACAAAGAAAATTTGAATTTGAATTTGAATTAGTTGAGGAATGAAACCGAGAATTTAAAGTCATTAAATGTGAGTGAAGCAACTAATCCAAAATGTAAGATTAGAATCGTGAAAACAAAGTGTGGTTGACAATGTGAAAACAAAAAGTGATAATAATAATAATACACAATAATAATATAATACTTATTATATAAATATGAAAAATTATAATTCCTTATAAGCTGGAAGAAATCAGCGTTGGATGAGAAACCAGTGTGCAGGCAGGGCGGTCCGGGGGTGTGTAAGGAGAGATTACAGCGTGGGAAAACATGGCTGCATGATGAGAAGCATGAAAAGAAATGTTAAGGGATGAAAGCAAACTTTTAATGTGGTGTATGTGTGAGTTTGTGACACATGGCCTATGCCCTTACTGAGGATTTATTTATGTGTGCTTTAAACTTTTAACTTAACCTTCCTCTTATGTTAGCGTTCTGTTGCTATCTCTTAGGTTAACGGGTCGGTTTTGACCGGTGTCTTTAATCAGCCATATTAACCTCAAAACAATTATTTATCATCCATTTTTTTCCCTTTACTCTATGTTACTTTGTTATGTTTCCTTGTCCATTAAAAGAATGTTTTTAATATTGTTGCTGTGACTTTTACTTTAACAACATACCTCTCCCTTTCAATTAAAAAAAAAGATTAAGTCAACGTGAAGAGAATTATTTAAATAAATAAAATATTATTATGTTACCTGACTATTACTGAGGGGTATTAGAACACATCTCTTAAATAAATTTGTTATATATCAATTTATATATATATGTGTGTGTGTATGTATTTCGAATATATTGAATGAACCGTGAGAATATTGAATGGATTCTGAATATACTGATTGTAAACTCAATATATTAAAAAAAAATAATAAAAAAAACTATTAAACTGAATATTGAAAAAAAGAATAGTTATAGTTATTAGCAATGATATTGTCAGGGATAACCCCTAGAGGGTGCCAAAGCGCCCAAAGACTTCTTGTTTTGTAGTTCTGTTTAGTTTAAACTTCAGTTCCCATAGTGCAACTCGGTCAGGTGACATGGGCGCGCACCTGAACCGAGTTGGTCATTGGTTTTATTATAAATAGTTTGGTGTAGTTATGTTGAGTTGTCTAGCATTTGTTACGTTGATTAGGTATGTGGCTTTGTGATGTGGATACGTGTTTTGGTTTCTTTTTATATAAAGTATTTTAGTTTGTTTTGTTCCCTGACCTTTTTGATTTAATAAAAGAACATTCTTGCTGAACATCCGCCTCTGCATCTATGCCTCGCCTCCGTTCATCCGCATTGAGTTGTGACAGATATAGTGGATTATAGTACAGTAGGTTTTAAATGTGTAATCCACATAACAAAAAGGCTATTGAAAATTCATATTTTTTTTAAATAAAAAAAATATAAAAAAAAAATATTCAACTAAAATTGCAAATAGAATGGCTAGAAGTATAGCAATGATAGAGGAGCGATAGTGCAGTTATTTTACATGTGAAATTTCAATAAAAAAAAAAATGTTTTGTTGATTTGTCATTTTTGCAACTCAGTCTGTACCAAAGTGCATTCATTTTCATAATGCATCTTTACAATTATTATTATTTATTTAAATAATTAAAATAAGACCCTGGACTCTCATTTAACAAATTATCTTGTTTTATTAGCACACAAGAATTGTTTGTCATTGTTATGTGCTAAATGCCCCCGCCACAGATTGCCCC
>QNUK01000383.1:0-10000 GCA_013621035.1 Clarias magur
TCAGTACTGAACACTGGATCAGAGCACTAGATCAGTACAGAACACTGGATCAGAGCACTAGATCAGTACTGAACACTGGATCAGAGCACTAGATCGGTACTGAACACTGGATCAGAGCACTAGATCAGTACCGAACACTAGATCAGAGACCTAGATCAGTACCGAACACTAGATCAGAAACCTAGATCAGTACCGAACACTGGATCAGAACACTAGTACTGAACACTTGATCAGAGCACTTGATCAGTATTGAACACTGGATAAGAACAATAAATCAGAACTGAACATTGGATCAGAACACTATACCAGTACTGAACACTGGATCAGAACACTAGATCAGTACTGAACACTGGATCACAGCACTATATCAGTATTGAACACTAGATCAAAACACTAGATCAGTACTGAACACTGGATCAGAACACAATATCAGTACTGAACAGTAAATCAGAGCACTAGATCAGTACTGAACACTGGATCAGAACATTAGATCAGTACTCAACACTAAACTGAACACTATTACTGAACACTGGATCATAACCCTAGATCATTACTGAACACTAAACTGAACACTAGTACTGAACACTGGATCAGAGCACTAGACCAGTACCAAACACTGGATCGGAGCACTATATCAGTACCAAACACTGGATCGGAGCACTAGATCAGTACTGAACAGTGGCGGCTGGAAAAAAATTTGGGGGCGTGCAAACAAAATTAAAATTAAACTTTTAAGACTTGCCTGTAAATAGCCATTTATCATGTGATTAAGCATCATTACTACTAGTATAAAATAAAGGCAAGGACCAATCACAAAGGTCCAATCACATAAGCCCAAATATTTAAAAACAACATTGATTCGCTAAGAACAAAAGTGGGAGGGTTCAGGGCGCACAGTGCTCTGCCCGAAGGATAATTTGACAAAATCCAGTCAGACCTCAGCCTCAAGTCACATGCTTTTCAAAAATGTATGTGCCTATATAGACACACGTTTGTCCGGCGCCCTGCATACAAAAACACAAATGAACGTAATACAGTTTAGATTTTTTTTATTATATTAATTTATGCAAATAAATTATATTAATAAATACAGTGGAATATTGTGACTAAATTACTTTATTTAATTATTAAAATAAATAATTATTATGTTAAATAAATACATGCTAAAGGAGCATTCTTCTCTACCTAACTTTAAGGGGGGGGGCGGCGCCCCTGCGCCCCATATTGACAGGCCACCACTGGTACTGAACACTGGATCAGAGCACTAGATCAGTACCGAACACTGAATCAAGGCACTATATCAGTACAGACACTGGATCAGAGCACTAGATTAGTACCAAACACTGGATCAGAACACTATATCAGTACCAAACACTGGATCGGAGCACTAGATCAGTACAGAACACTGGATCGGAGCACTAGATGAGTACTGAACACTGGATTGGAGCACTAGATCAGTACCAGACACTGGATCAGAACAGTAGATCAGTACTGAACACTAAACTGAACACTAGTACTAAACACTGGATCAGAGCACTGAAGTACTGAACACTTGATCAGAGCACTGGATTAGTATCAGATCTTGTCCTGGTTTGTAGTGAGAGATTTTACAATCTCAGGAGCTGAGATCCTGATTCCAGAGTGTGAAATCTCACTACACTCCTAACTTTATCCCACAGACGAGGAACTCAGCCAGGAGAAAGACAGATCAGTGAGATCAGTGTAACAGTCAGTTCAGGAGGTTTGGATATTAGCTGGTCAAGACAAGAAGAGCCTTACTGTCATCTCAGACATATACAGATGACAATTTGTATTATTATTATTTCTGATTAATTATGAGCCAAATTCATTAATTTTGTTTGTACAACCTTTTAATCCATTGTGAGCCAGTGGTTGCTTACTAGTTAAGCTGATTGATTATGAAATAAAATAATCCATTTTGAACCAAGCTAATCAATTAAGAGTGAAGCCGGTCCTTTATAAGCTAAGCTGATCTATCATGAACCAGAATAAATCATTTTGAGCCAAGCTTATGTTTTATGAGCTGATCTGACCTGTTATAGGGCAAGCTGATCCTTTCATAGCTGAGCTGATCCAATGTGAGATAAGCTGATCCTTTCAGAGCTGAGCTGATCTATTATGAGCTGAACTAAACCATTATCATCTGAACTGAATGAGTATGAGTTGAAATGAACCATTATGAATCAAGCGGATCCATTATGACCTGAGCTGATCCTTTATGAATCAAGCGGATCCTTTATGAGCCAAGCTGTTACATAATGAGCTTAGTGAGTATGAGTTGACATTCACCATTAAGAGCCGAGGTGATCCTTTATGATTCAAGCTATTTGATTATGAGCCAAAACACATATTTTATGTTATAAATCGCAAGGTGTCTGGCTGTACATGTTCTCCCCTTTTTTCTCTGAATGGCACAACCCCAGTGTTTAACCTGTATAAATATACAAGTATGGCAAAATACCCCCGAAAACCTCCTCATACCTGAAGAGTGTTTTGTTTAAACTGCAGATGTGACATGTTTGCGAGAAAAACGAGGAGGAGGATTTTTTTCCCATGAAAAGCTTTTATTAATATTTAACAACGCATAGACAGTGAGACAGCAGACAAGATGCTTGTCTGTCTCACCGACTGTTTCTCTTTTTTGTTTTCTTTATTGTGTCTCTGTATTGTGTCTCTTTTCTCTTTCGCTCTTGACCAGTCTTTATTTTCATCTCACTGTCTTCCTTCGTCCATAACTCTCTGTGTTTCTGTCTGTCTGTATGTCTTTAGTATGTTTGTCTCAGTGTCTCTCATTTTAGCTGTTCTCTCTGTCTAGTCTCTCTCTCTCTCTCTCTCTCTCTCAGTCTGTTTCACTCTCAGTCTGTCTCTCTTTTCTCTTCATCTCTGCTCTTTGTGTATAATATGCAGTAAGGAGAGGTGACTAAACCCCCTACACACACACACACACACCTCTTGTGTATAATGAAACAGTGCATCAGTGGCTGTGTCTCAGATTACACACTGTGCACTCGATCATCACTCTGTGACATGGAGGAAGCCTCCTCAGTGTTTAGAGATGAGGGATTACAGTAATATTCTTGGGGTGTGAGGACATATGGATACAGCGTAGTAGAGTGAGGCATTGCTACTGTACACCTTAACGTACATTGAGATAACATACAGTATAGGATTAAGAGCAGCAGAGAGTGTCACATTACACAAAAAAAAAAGCTGTGAAAGCAAGCAGGAACTGGAATTTAGCATAGCGTGTGTTAGCATTAGCAGAGTGATGTTCACAGCATAACCGTGAACAATGTGCAACAGAGAAACAGGGAAAGAGACACAAAACAAATGTCATTGAAAAACACGGGACGTAAATACATTTACATTTAGGCATTTGGCAAAGGCTCTTATCTAGACTTTACAAAGTGCTTTGATGTTTCATTGGATAGATTATTACACTGGATTACTAACTACAGTAATTACCATCAGTCACACACTGTTGGGAAGTTTTTGTTTTGTTTTTTTGTGGCGGCTAGTGCTGGAGGATCGTGACCTATGACCTGGGAGCCCTAGTGCATGCTGGGAGCCATAGTTCAGGACCACCACCGCACCTCTCTTACATAATGTTTATAGAAAATGGCTAAATAAATTATTTGAATAATTTCAAGGTAACACACTCTAATATTTCATTGACTGTGATTTGCTTTGATTACAGCTGTCGCGTTGTTTCGGTATTTTCAGTATATGGGGTTAAAGTCTGGACTCCATGTGTGAAAATGCTGTCTCATGTTCCTTGAACCACTCTTTCACACTCTGAGCAAAATAAATCCTGGAACATGGCGCGTGCTATCGGGGAAGAAACCCTTGATACTGTAGATGTGATGTACTGGTGATTAGGTACATTCAGGTGGCCAGCTGACTTCATTTTATTTCCACATAACGTTGCTGAGTCTAGACCTGAGCGACTGAAGTAATCTCTGATCATCATCCTGCAGCAATCTCATTAGTTGTTTTCGCTGCTTAATGAAGGAAAATAATTGGACCCTTCTGAAATGAAGTAACATATTTGCCACACCTACAGGATATGTCTTCTGACCTGGTTGTGTAAGAAATTAGCTCACTACATCAGTTAGGGTTAAATAACTTGTTGCAGCTGAACCATATTAATCACTGCATTAATTATCCAATGGAAGTCTATTAACTATTTGCTTAGTTAAATCCAGTTGGTGATGTTTTTTGACCGGGCGGTGTAGATGTTAGAAAATATAGTGATACTATATTAATAAAGTATAGTGATATAGTATAATAAAGTATAGTGATATAGTATAATAAAGTATAGTGATATAGTATAATAAAGTATAGTGATATAGTATAATAAAATATAGTGATACTGAAAATACATATGAAAAAGTGCATAGAAATAGAAAGTAGCGCTGGTCTTTCCAGAATGCAGAGGGCCTCCGTATTCTCAGTAAAATAAAGAGTTAAACAGGGTGCAATTGTCACATGCCATGTTTCCTCTGTGGCTTGGGAAGAGGACCGAAATTAGGGGCGGGGTCAGTTTGTTATGCACACATTTTTGCCAGATCATTTAATCATTAAATCACATGATTAATAACAGCAATATCCATTTCGATGTATGAACCAGGTGAGAGTAGATCTGCACGGTCCGCAGTACTGAGGAGAGAGCAGCTGCCTGACCACACCCACATTCAGAGCCAGTCACAGAAGCACTTTCAGCAACAACACACATAACGATAACGTTATGTCGTCTTAAACAACACGCCGTCTCTGCAGTAATCGCTTCTAAGTCCTTCTGAATCGCCTCTGAACTAGCTTCTAACACGAGACTGGATCCCAAATCCCTCTCTAACCCCTGATCAAGGGCACTACTCGGTGTGAGGAACAAGGGAGTGTACACCCTACATAATGCACTAGCTTTCTATTTAACACTGTTTGGGATTCGACCCTGCTACTGGTAAGATTTTAAAACTACAGTCACCCCTGAAATGTTAATGTTCAACCTGCCTAGTGATGGGTCATTCATGAACGGTCGGTTTTTTTTGAACAAATCTTTGACTCAGAAGAGCAAGTAGTCTCAGAGAGTGATTAGTTCATTTTCTACTGGATACGCATGCACAAACCATCACAAAACCTCTGTAGGTTCTGTACAGGAAACAGAAATGAGTCGTTACCGCTCGAGTCTTTGGTCCAAATCGTTCGTTCTTTTGTCGTGACTCCCAGTGCATTAATAACGTCTATGAGAGTCATGTGACAAAAGAACGAACGACTCGGACCAGAAGATATGATGGTGAGCTGCTCATTCTGTTTATAATATGTCCTTAGCTGCACTGTAATATTTTCATTACTGGAACTATAGACAAAATTTGTGTATATGTTTATTTAAAATGTAACATTTTATTTTATTTCTGATCAAAAGAACGAAATTAACTAAATGACTCAAAAAATATTTTTTTCATTTTGATGAATGAGATTCAAAGAACCGAGTCAACCAAGTTTTTTTTTTTGTTCCTGTCCTTCCCATGTGGGGTGGACCTCAAGACACGCTATGGTGTGAGTGACAGCGTGAACAATTATGCTTTGATTATAAAGATCACTCATTTTTGTGTGAGTAGCTTAAAAAATGAGTCTTTGTTTCAAATGTAGTGAGTAAATGCAGGTTTTTCTGTAATAATGTCATGAGTAAAAGTAATTACCACATACGGAAAATACTCAAATAAAGGGCAGGTACACAAAAACAAATACTTAAGTGCCGTAATGAAATAGCTGTACCTTATTATTTTACCTCTAGTGTATATTGGTACAGTGGAACCTCAGATTGTGAGTAATCTGGTTTGCGAGCCTTCTGCAAAACGAGCAAAATTTTTAATGAATTTTGCCTTGTTAAACGAGTACCAAATATCACAGAGGATCATGTATCACTCATGCGCTTCTTGTTTTTCTGCCAAGCATTACTCGATCACAATGGTTTTTCTCTCTCTCATGCTGTGGGATTGTGGGTAATCGTCTCCCCTGCTCGGCCTCAGTGCGCACACGTCATTCGTATAATCAACATCTGTGCACGTGTGTACTGTTTACTATAACATTGTGACCGTGTGTGGTCCTCCGAACTACGTGGCATCAGCCAACCGCCTCTTTTCGAACTGCTTGCTCACGCTCCATTGGGGGCGGAGTAACACACTTGGAGGACAGCGCTATCCACTCCTTCCACTTGGGTGAGCTCACAGACACCCCTGATTGGCTGTAGAGCCGTGATTAATGTGTGAGCACTAAGTACCTCTCATCCCTCCCCTCTGAGAGAGCTCGGCCAATCAGCTCTCTCTAGACCTCCGGGTGCGAGAGGTTACATCATCACCCAGGAATCAAATTCGCGATCTTCAGATGATAGGGCGTTGAGTTTGTGGAATTAATAATTTGAGTTTTCATTATTTCTTATGGGGGATTTCATGATTTCTTTGGAATTCTGTGTGCACTTTAAAGCTACTAAATAATCTAACTTTTAGACGCCTTGAATTTACAAGCTTTTGGTAAAGCAGGACAAACGGCATCACATAGCAAAACACAACATACCCATAAAAAGGCAATCACATCGCTTCTTTCTGTCATGTGATCAGTGTAGTAAAACGACCTGCTGCACAATACAGCGACTGCTCTGAGTGATATGAATGCGCTCGATGGATTTTTGAAGGTTAAAGGCAAGATAAAGAAGTTTTACAGTTTGTAGTGATGCTGCAGTTTCCACATCACTCATGGACTTCTGTATCATCTTCTATTGTTAACTACTGAAGTGAAACTGAAACCTGTAGAGGATGAGGCTGATGATGAAGATGATGATGATGGATACTTTTGTATTGCAACCTGCAGAACATCCTCATCTCCTCGCAGCATTGTAAATGTCTAATAACAACAGACTCAGTGATATAGCGTCCAGATCATCCTGTTTGTGATCTCATATTTTTTCCTTTTAGCATCTCACTTTTATTTTATTTTTTTTATATAATATTTAAGAAATTAAAGGTTAGAGACTGTAAGACCGGGCCTGCTCTATAGTCTCACACTGCTCACATCCTCAGAGAGAGACTAGACCTAATCACTGGTGTTCCTCTTCCCTCCATTACAGAGCTTCCTCTGAACTCTCCCTATGTTTTTGCCTTAATATCTGAGTCTTGTTTTCTCTACATGCTCTCTCTCTTTCCTAGCTCTGTTCCTCCCTCCCCCGCTCTGTCGCTGTCACAGTGTAATATGATCTAACATATTCCTGCTGACTGCGCCCCTCTGCCCCTCCACCCCTCTGCCCCTCCATCCTTCCGCCCCTCCACCACTCTTTCAAACAATTCCTCTTTTCTGTGATCTTGTTATGTTTTCTCAGCTCTATCATCATAATCATATACAATACACACACATACTGTATATACACACACACACTCATTTATATATACTGTATATATATATATTCACACTGTCTCATGTTCTTAACCTACTGTATTACATTATCACACACACACATTACTTTTTTTTCTACAGTGGACAGAATCATCTTATCCTTGTTCAATAAGGCCATGTCCTAATTTTAAATCATGTATAGTATATTCTAGATTATTTTTGTCTTGCCACTGTTTTGGAGCAGCACTGTAAATTTGATCATCATTGCCAATAATCTGTGTCAGGGTGCCAAGACTTATGAAGAGCGCCTTAAACCTTAAAACAATACCTTATGGCAGGGCCGACTGGGACCAAAAAAGTGTCCGTGCACTTCCTGTCCCACCACATCCCACATTATAATACATGGGCTCGTTAATGGGGAGACTAATTCTAACACCACTTACTAGTATAAAAATATAACACAAACAGAGATAAATGCTATTTAAACATATTGTTTGAAGCATCACAGAACATACAGTACAGGCCAAAAGTTTGTACACCTTCTCATTCAAAGAGTTTAAATTTGTATTATGGCAAGAAAAGAAAAACGAGTGGCCATCATTACTTTAAGAAATGAAGGTCAGTCAGTCCGAAAATTTGGGAAAACTTTGAAAGTGTCCCCAAGTGCAGTCACAAAAACCATCAAGCGCTACAAAGAAACTGGCTGACATGCGGACCGCCCCAGGAAAGGAAGACCGAGAGTCGCCTCTGCTGCGGAGGAGAAGTTCATCCGAGTCACCGGCCTCAGAAATCGCAGGTTAACAGCAGCTCAGATCAGAGAGCAGGTCAATGGCACACAGAGTTCTAGCAGCAGACACATCTCTAGAACAACTGTTAAGAGGAGACTGTGTGAATCAGGCCTTCATGGTAGAATATCTGCTAGGAAACCACTGCTAAGGACAGGCAACAAGTAGAAGAGACTTGTTTGGGCTAAAGAACACAATAAAAAACACAATAAAGAAAACTCTTTGAATGAGAAGGTGTGTCCAAACTTTTGGTCTGTGCTGAATATCGGGTCATATTTGTAAAACAAAGAAACTAAGGAAAGAACATTAAGACAAACAACATATAAAACTATAAAGACAATGTTTTAGCTGGCCAGGATGACGTCCTGATGCAGTGTAATGACAGACAGTAGCATTCCTCAGTGTGAGCTGCATGTGCAGCAGGTCAGTGATGAAGAACCTGATGATGATGATGACCAACGCCTCTCACCTTCTCTACGAGTGAAAGGGATCCAATCAAACTGAACATGTAAGCTGGAATAAAATCAGGAGCAGCATTAGCTCATGCTAGTATTATTACTGTAGTCATGTTTCTCAGCATTATTTTGAATTAATATTGACTACCATAATAATTCAAATGAGTAACTAGTAGTTTACTAGTGCGAGCTAATGCTGGTTCATCATCACTGACCCGGCCGCTGGATCCGGCCTTGCTATCCCTGACCGTAAGGCTAGAGCTGTCAGAACTTCCCTTCACGCGAAAGGCACACTCTGTTAATCTGAAGCATTTTACAACTTCTACCTTCAAAGATTTTTTAATAAGGGTATTCTGACTGGGCCGGCCCACATTGGCCAGCGGCCCCCTGGGAAACTCCCGGCGTTCCCGACGGCCAGTCCGCCACTGCCTTATGGTACAGTATAAACTTATTCCATTGACTATCTCTCTCTCTCTCTCTGTCGCTTTCTGTGCAGAAATACAGGTATCAGGATGAGGAGACTCCGCCCCTGGAGCATAGCCCCGCCCACTTAGCCCACAGTAAAAGCGCTGAGATGCTGCACATGAGTGACAAGAACCTGGCTGCTATGGACACCATGCACGGCTATGCACCGCACACACACATTTCTCCTGTGAAGGTAACAACACACACACATACACACACACACACACACACGCGCACACACGCGCACACACGCGCACACACACACACACACACACACACACACACACACACAGTCCATGAGCCTGCTCCTCACACTCAGGTGTGTTCAATAAACGAGTAATTAAATCCTATAAAAATCAGTTCGTTTAAATATGAAACCCAATCGTTTCAGTGTGTTCATTTACAACTAGATTATGTTCCCGTACACTCACACACTACCCCAGGACTATGACAGACTGGGTTTAGTTACCACGCCATGTTCTAAACCCATTTATCAGCCTGCGTCAGATCCTTTACAGAGGAACATTAACACTATTACACACTGACCTGCCTGCTCTACATCCACTCACACTCACGTCTCTATCAGCATCCATTAGCTCCTGTTACACCACAGCCTCGAACGCTCCTCTCTGATTGGTCAGGAGGTCAGCGGTGTGTGTGTGTGTGTGTGTGTGTGTGTGTGTGTGTGTGTGTGTGTCTAACAGCGCAATCAGACTGTCGCTCCGGCCGTCACATTATCGTTTCTCGTTTTAGGGTCAAACAGAGAGACAGACAGAGGGACAGACAGAGAGAACGACAGACAAAGAAAAACAGACAGACAAACTCAGGGTGAGAGAGACAGAGAGACAGACAGACAGAGAGAGACAGACAGACAAAGAAAAACAGACA
>QNUK01000383.1:12500-15000 GCA_013621035.1 Clarias magur
ACACACACACACTGCATGCTTACTGGCTGATGGACACACACCCCCACAGCGCTCTCAGAGTCTCAGTGAGTGTTTGTGTGTGTGTTGTGTGGTGTTAGTATGTGTTTTCCATGAAGACAGATGGTACCACAGAGTGTGTGTATGTGTGTGTCATGTGACATCTCTTCACCTGACTCAGACACACACACACACACACATACACACACACACACACACACACACACATCTATTGATCATTTATATATATATATATATATATATATATAATTATTATTATTATATAATATTTATTTGAATCTAAAAACTAAACGTTAAACGTTAACTAAAACTAAACCTCAACGCCGCAGAGAAGAACAATGAAACGCAGGCTGTGATTTAAAGAGCTTTTATACTAAAGGAGGGAAAAAACAATCAAACATCAAACACACCTACAGAACTGTGAGACTTAATCTTTGTTTTTTTAATTGACTAATCTTGCCTAATGCACCGTTAATCCATGAGTGATGATAACAGTGTTAATGTAAATCTGTCCTGCTTATGGGGTTAATATTGAAAATGCGCCATCTGCTGGTTAACAGAGAAGAGCGCAGTGAAACCCTGCGAGCTGACAGAGCCTCTAGTGGACTTGATTGGTACTGCAGGCAAGGGATAATCATTAAATGACCTTGTTTTACAAACGTAAGGACTAAACACACACACACACACACACACACACACACACACACACACACACACTAAGGCCAATTTGGGAACGCCTATTAGCCTAGCCTACATGTCTTTGGACTGTGGGAGGAAACCAGAGTACCCGGAGGAAACCCACCAAGCACGGGGAGAACATGCAAACTCCACACACACAGAGACGGGAATTGAACCCGGACCCTGGAGGTGCAAGGCAACAGTGCTCAGCACTACACCACCGTGCCACCAGGTCCAACATATAAATAAATTAAATGTGTGTGTGTGCGTGCGTGCGTGTGTGTATTTCCACCTTTCAATTTAATACTGATACCTGGTCTGGCCTGAGATCAGTTCAGTCTGATTCAAATCATGTTCATGGAGGTACAGAACTATTCTGTGACACGTCAGACATCAAACAGCTGTGTGTGTGTGTGCGTGTGCGTGTGTGTGTGTGTGAATTATTTCTAATTCATCCTCTTTCATATTTTAACCCTCACCCCTCCTAAATATAAACCCTGCACCCCGTCTCCACACACACCCTGCACCCTGTTTCCACACACCCTGTGTGCATATTTTACACCCTGAACATTAAACTAAACAGCCTGAACACTACACCCTACACCCTGAACACTACACCCTACACACTGAACACTACACCCTACACACTGAACACTACACCTTATACCATACATTTTGAACACTTTACCCTTCAACCAATACCCTACACCCTAAACAACACCCTAAACTGTACTCCCTACAACCACACCCTGAACACTATACCCTACATCCTACACCTTAAATCCTACACACTTTAGTTACACCTGAATGCTGAACCCTACTCCTTGCACCCTACACTCTATGACTTACACCCTACACCCTACATCCTACACCTTAAACCCTACACTTTGCACCCTATGTTCTACACCTTACACCCTATACCCTGTACCTTACACTCTTGCACTCCTGCTACACTCCTGAATGCTCCTACACCCTGACCCATATTAATGAAATTTTCCTCCTAACCAGTGTTATTTGCACGCTGACCTGGCCCTGGACCGCCCCTTCCTCCCTGTGTGTTTAACGCCACCCTGCTCCCCATCCCGTTACCCCCCACCCCCACTCCCGCCTGTTGTGCTGCTTTCCCTGATGTTGAGTTTATCCTCCCTCCTGTGTTTTTGTTTTGCAGCCCGTGTTGCTCTCGGCTGGTCACACGCCGCTCTACACCTCCGCCGTCTCCACACTGGTAAGGCATGAGAGATACAGAGAGTGCGCTGCTGCCTCCTGCTGGACAACTCACACTGGTACACCAGAGAACTGAAACTGCAAACAGACAGATATGACACAGAGTCTGTCCGCCTATCCGCCTGTCTGTCTGTCTGTCTGTCTGCTGCATTGATTAGCCTTAAATAAATCATGTAACTCATTGAAGGGATATTATCATGGGATTTTTATAGGGTGTTTCTCTAGCACTCTTTCACACACACACACACACACACACACACACACTCACACACACACACACACTCACACACACACACACACACACTTCAGCAAAATTTAAGCAGTGAAATCCCAGTCTCCATGGCAACAGTATGCCTTCTCCATTACCAAAAAAAGTTTCATCACTCGTGTCCCAAATTGTTTCATATTCACTATTCAGTGTAGGGTGTGTGGCTCAGGGCACTGTGGAGTGATGGTGGTGTTAGTGATGGTGTTTAGGTGGCCTACAGAGTGAACACTACAGAGTGATGATGATGAAATGTGAGTGAGAAGGTTTAGGTGGTGTGGGACACGCCCTCTGTCGTGTGGGGTCAGGTGTGTG
>QNUK01000383.1:20000-52500 GCA_013621035.1 Clarias magur
ATGACTCCTTTGTTATAGTGACTCGTTCATCATAGTGACTCATTCACATTTGTTTATTTAATCATTCTATTACCCGTAGTGACTCAGTCCGCTGTGTTGTTTACTGTTTGTTCACATTAGTGATCTGCTCGTCATGCTGCCTTGTTCACTTTTAGTAACTTTGTGAATGAGCCTTGTGTAGCAGGTAGCTATTGTCCTTTAGCTTAAAGATGGCAGACTACAAACCCTGATTCCTTTTCTTTCCTACTACTGCACACTCTCTTGTCCTCACACAATCGTCCTCAGCCTTCTATCTTTTAAACCCATGAAGTCTGTGGTACAGCACGGAAATGATTTACTTACTACCTGGAAGCTCAGTCATATCAGGTGGCATGGTGAGATCCACATCTGTTCCAGGCAGATTCTCCAGTGGTATCCCTCAAGGCTCAGTACCTGGTCTTCTTTGTTTCCCCTTTAATATCTCAATCTCTTGATGAGGTCATTTCGTCACATGGCTTCCCATACACCTGCTATACAGATGGCACTCAGGTCATCCTCTCCCTCCCTCAGACACATGTTAAATTAGCACTTCAAGGCAATGTGCATGAAAGACATGAAAGCACATCAGTACATAACTCTGGATTGGGGTCTCCACCAAACGCCTTACATGGAACTATAACGTAAATGACCAGCCTAGCTATCTATTCAACATGAGCTAGTTATGTGTTGCCATGGTGACACAGTGACCACATGGATATCAGTGTCCATGATGTCATCAGTTTTATCATCAATTGTCATTGCGTGTCTGGAGAAGTGTCAGAAGGAACTAAAAGGAGAACGCGTTAATGAAGACGGCGAGTCTACAGCGCTCCGAGTTATGAATAATAAATAACCTTTCTATATTCATACTGAAATGAGTGGAAAAAACCCTGAGAAACTGTAACACCGCCTTGTGATCGGTTTCACTTTGTTTTAAATAATCAGTAAGTGTCATGGAGAGATGGAGAGAAAGAGAGAAAGGAAGAAAAAGGGGGAAAAAGGAAGAAGAATACATAAACATGGTGGATTTGTGTGAAGTAAAAACTATAAAGTGGTGTGTGTGTGTGTGTGTGTGTGTGTTCATTTATTCATTAGATGTGTTATTGAGACAAATATTGCAGCTCTGTTTCCTTCCAAACCCCTTAGGGACAAAACACAGAGCCAAACACACACACAAACACAATACAAGAACAAAACACTCCTTCTCTATTATTTTTGTCATAATAAGTGATTGTCAGTGAAGAACCTGTGTGTGTGTGTGTGTGTGTGTGTGTGTGTGGTTCATCATTCTTTTTTCTCTCCCACACATGCCCGTGTGTGGGAGGTTTGCCTTGGATCTATGGAAGTGTGAGCATGTGTGTGTGTGTGAGTATTTTCCCTAGTGAGTTCTGCACCCTTATTATTATTAGTACTGCACTCTCTCACACACACACACACACACACACACACACACACACACACACACACACACACACACACAGGCCAGATAAATGGTTGTACACTCTAACCTTTTATTGGACCTCCTTTTTATTACAGTGTGTCTTCACCACACTATTGTTACAATAGTCTTATGCCACATCACAACATTTATTTCCATTCAGGTGGTCATGTGACTTCATTTTATTGCCACATAACGTTGCTGAGTCTAGACCTGAGCGACTGAAGCAACCCCAGATCATAACACTGTATCCATAGGCTTGTACAGTAGACACTATGCATGATGGGAGCATCGCTTCATGCGTTTCCCTTCTTACCCTGACACACCCATCACTCTGGAATAGGCTCAGTCTGAACCCATCAGGTCACATGACCTTTTTCCATCAGTCCAAAGTCTAGTCCTTTCAAACTTTCTAGAAATCTGAAGCTCTTTTCCCCAACTGATAAGTGGTTTTCTTATGGACACACAGCTGTTTAGTCCCGATGTGTGAGTCCTCATCACATTGTGTGTGTGCTCTTACTTGAAGTCCCCTCTCACTAGTTGATAGTTGTCATCTTGATGAGAGAATGTCCTAAAGGAAAGATGGGTGTGACAGCCCTAATCAGTCTTTTTGACATATTCAGATTGGAATCAGATTGTTTTCGTCTAGTCGGAACAGTAGAAAAAAAAAAACTGAATCTGATATTTGCAAATCCAATCTGAACCACATCCACAGGTAGTTTAAAATCAGATTAAAATGAGTTTCCTAAAGCTGCATTACAGTCTGAAACACAGAACTTCTAGTCCACAAGATCATATGGTGTGGGACACGGAAAAACATGCAGGGAAACGATGGAAATACTGCTTTTACATCCCTAGAGTTAATAGCACCAAAAAAATAATCAGACCCTTCACAACCAACTTATAGCATTGCAGATTTGGGCTGCCAGTCTGAACAGAGCCAAATCTGATCTGATTCATTTCGTATAACATACTAACATACTAATAGAAAGACTGGAAAACTGGGTCGGGCTTTCCTGGATGGTACTCAAATGGATCAGGGAAAGGTTATTTTGTTAGTATCGGAGAGCATAAGTCTAAGTGGACGTCCATGACATGTGGAGTCCCCCAAGGCTCAATTCTTGCACCGCTCCTGTTTAGCCTGTATATGCTCCTAACTAAGTCAGATAATGAGAAAGAACCAAATTGCCTATCATAGCTATGCTGATGATACCCAGCTTCACCTAGCCTTATCTCCAAATGATTATAGCCCCGTAGACTCCCTCTGCCAATGCATTGATTAAATTAACTGTTGGATATGCCATAATTTTCTTCAGTTAAACAAGGAGAAAACTGGAGTCATTGCATTTGGAAACAAAGATGAAGCTCTGAAGGTGACTGCATACCTTCAGTCTAGGGGTCAAACAACTAAAAATCAAGTTAAGAATCTTGGGGTGATTCTGGAGACAGACCTTAGTTTCAGTAGTCATGTCAAAGCAGTAACTAAATCAGCATACTATCATCTCAAAAACATTGCAAGAATTAGATGGTTTGTTTCCAATCAGGACTTGGAGAAACTTGTCCATGCCTTTATCACCAGCAGGGTGGATTATAATAATAATATAATAATGCCTTTATTTGTCACATATACATTAGAGCACAGTGAAAATCCTTCTATTGTAATGATCTCCTCACCGGCCTTCCCAAGAAGACCATTAGACCAGAAAATCTGAGCACATCACACCAGTCCTCAGGTCCTTACACTGGCTGCCTGTAACATTCAGGATAGATTTTAACGTACTTTTACTTGTTTATAAATCACTCAATGGCCTAGGACCTAAATACATTGCAGATATGCTCACTGAATATGAACCTAACAGCCCGCTCAGATCATTAGGATCGAGTCAGTTAGAAATACAAAGGGTTCACACAAAACAAAGGGAGTTTATAATTTAGTTATTATGCTGCCCGCAGTTGGAACCAGCTTCCAGAAGAGATCAGATGTGCAAAAACACTAGTCACATTTAAATCTAAACTTAAAACTCATCTGTTTAGCTATGCATTTATTGAAAGAGCACTGTGCTACATCTGAACTGACTGCATTATTTTATATTTATCTAATATTTTTAACTGTTTTATTTTTATTTTAAATCAAATTTTAATTAGTTTAAAAAGTTTTATTATTTGTATCTTTAATCAAATTTGAATTTTTTTTAAACGCTTTATTGGCATTATTTTCTATTTCATTTTAGCATTATTTTCTTCTCTTTTCGGTAAAGCACTTTGAATTACCATTGTGTATGAAATGTGCTATACAAATAAATTTGCCTTGCCTTGCCTATAACAGTGTGCACAGTCACAGTCAGTCCTAAAGATCAGATTTGTGAAACACACCGGATTTGCCTGCGGGCTAAACAAGACATTTTTAATCCTTTCATCTTAAATTTTAACAGAAATCTAAATATACATTATATGGTTAATTAGCATAACTCTGCTAGATAACAAGCTAATTTTACTGATTATTACTTCCCAGGTGTTCGTTGCAGTCGTCTAGTTTTATCAAGCATGCTAGACAGCAAGAATTATCGAGCTTCCACTAGCTATAATCTAATTAGCTAACAAGCTAATAGTTTCTAGTTTAGCTTCACCGACAGGAAACATGATGAACATGAAGACGTTTATACCGCGACCGAACAAAGCTCCAGAGTTTACAGCAGAAACATCTCACTGCAGGGAAAGGGTAAACTCACTAAATGAGTGTGTGTGTGTGTGTGTGTGTGTGTGTGTGTGTGTGTGTGTGTGTGTGGAGTCATTATGACAGAGTTAGCGGTTAGCAACGCTACATTACTCTCGCTGTGATGTGAGGCGAGTGAGAGAAAGTGTGATGAAAGCTGCGGGAGGCGGCGAGCGTGTATCCGACACAGCGGGGACCGGGAGAGCTTGTGGAGCGAGGGATGATGGATGGGACGGATTACAGAGAGAGAACAAGGGAGACAGAGAGGAGGCGGTGATGGAGATGGAGGTGTAGAAACGAGGGAGGGAAAGGACCGAGAGAAAGAGAATTAGGTTGAGAGGTTCTTATTAGTTTGTTAACTTTCTGAGAACCTAAAAAAAGGCTTTTTTTTCTTATCACTGTATAAACCTGGTTAGCTCCTGTATGTGTGTGTGAGTGTGTGTGTGTGAGCTTTGAATAGGCATTTCTCTGGGACTGGTGTTTGACATATGTGGTACATGGTGGTAACATAGCATGGGCCCCAAGCCACTTAATAACCTGATCCTGAAAGCTGTGGTGTGTAGCACGGATGACTTTTCTGAAGCCATGTGATGAGAAGAGCACGGCGCTCTCAAGCGCTAGAGTGGGTCACAACCATGATGGCAGCAAAGCCAGGGTGTGCTGCAGACGCAGAATTTTGGAAGCTGGGTGATCATGACATCTTCAAAAACAGATGGTGGAACTAGCAGGACATCCGCAGCACCAGGGGATGAAGCTGGAGTTGGCTGGTGCGGTGTCGAGCATGGCATGAGTGTACAGGACATAATTTGGGCACAACATGCCATAACTCTGTTAAAGCATGGCAAACTATCAATCTATCTATCTATCTCTCTATCTCTCTATCATGATTTTGATTAAACAGTATCTTTAGCAGTGAACCTTCCTCCTGATGCTCCTGCATCCACCAAACGGAACACCTTGATGTCCTTCTACATGAACTGAGCAAACAGCACTGCTTGATAAACATCCAGCTGTGTTGCTTGCTGTTGAACTGAGTCCAGATGTTACTGTTAGCACTGGACTGGCACTTTGCTGCTGTTCTCTCATCCGAGCGAGGAGCCGCCCTCACAGCTAAACACACACACTCCTTGTTGCCGGGTTTATGGCATATTACGAGCCGAGACCCCGCCTGTCAGACTGGCCTCCCTGCTTTCCTAGCAGGCTGTTTATCACCAACATCATCACTAATTACAGTTAATTACAGAAGAAGCCTGTTTGCTACGTCCAAAACCTGCTCTTGTGTTCTGTCATGGAACAAGTGTGAAGCAGAACATAAGCACAACTGTATCTCTAATAAACAGACATGTAAAACAAGAGATACACTAGGGCTGGGTAATACTGAGTAACTAGCATGGCAACCCAGATGTGTAAACTGTGTGTGTGTGTGTGTGTGTGTGTGTGTGTGTGTGTGTGTGTGTGTGTGTGTGTGCGCGTGCGTGCGTGCGTGTGAATATAATACGCTTGTTCATATTCAATGAATTCTCATTCATATTTATTCAGTAGTACTGAAATACTTATTAATAATTCAAAAGCAGTTTTTTGTATGGAAGCACTGGTATGGCGAACACACACACACACACACACACACACACACACACACACACACACACACACACGCTCTTTTGATGCTGAATTTTGACCCACCTCTTTCTCTCTACCTACAGTCTCAGTTATATAATCATAATTCTGGGGCACTGTAACTGTAAAACATCAAAACATCAACATCTCTGTCTGTCTCTCTCTCTCTCTCTCTTTTGTGGTGTGCATTTTTGAGGTTGCTCCATCTCATGCACTTTTGCCTGAGTGGCATCACTGTTCAGCACCTATTACATAACAGGGACAAGTGTGTGTGTGTGTGTGTGTGTGTGTGTGTGGTTCCCACTGGATTGTGGGTGCACAAAGTAAGGATGGAAATCCGTTACACGCAAGACACCTACAAAGAGAGAGAGAGTAAGAAAGAAAGAAAGATGGAGAAACAGAAAGAGAGAAAAAGACATGAGAGAACGAAAGAAATGGACAGAAAAGACTCAGAGAAAGACATGGAGAGAGAGAATTTTTTTATATAAAATGTTGATATTTGATAGGTAAGGCCTAACAAGTACCCATCATTACTGGCTTCTAGAGAGTCTTGCCCACAGTTGTGTACTGAGTCCATGGTGCACGATTGTTGATGAGGAAGGAGCTCAAGGCAAATCCATAAAAAAAAAACTGTTCCTACCGCGTCATTATGCTGTGGAGTTTTGGGGAGTAGTCATTATTACTCAGGAAGACAAATGCATTGGTAAGGTCCATGAACATCATGTAGAGTATCTTGCCTTGCTCTCTGAGCTTCTCCTAAAGCTGTCAGAGAGAAGATCTTGTCAGTCGTTAACCTGCCTGCCCTAAAGTCATGTAAGCGCAGCATGTTGAGGAGGATGTGAACATGCTCAGGAGGAAGATTCCTCTGTTATTGTTGCAGTCATCGCAGTCACCATTGTTCATGGTGGAGTCGCACATCTTTGGGTACTGAGATTCCATAAGAGGCAGCCTTGTAATCTTGCACTTCATCACTAGTCGATGGCTTGCTGAGCTCATCCAAAGGTGACACTTCGTCTAACTCTTCCATGAAGGGCAGATTCTTTGTACTTCTGACGGTGGAATCAGAAACTGATGAAATCTTGAGAATACAATCCAGATATTGCTATACACATCCAGGCAACTGTTTCTCACTGTTAGTGATCTTGTCCCATTTCAGAACTCTCGGGGTGAGGGAGCAGTTCCTTCCACAGCAGGGCGTAGGGGCTCATTAATGCCGGCTTGTCTGTATTAAAAAGTCTATAATTAGGATGAAAAAGTTGGCAGGGGGATAGAACAGTTAGACAGTTAGGTCTCTATATAGACTGAGACAAGTGGGACAATATAGTGAGCCAGGTGGGATGTTCAGTGAGACAAATGAGGGATATAGTGGGACAGGTGGAGGTTGACTGACACAGATGGGGCATAGAGTGAGAAAAGCCAGAGAGAGCGTGAGACAAGTGGGGATAAAGTGAGAAAAGTGGGGATGGAGTGAGAAAAGTGAGGGAGTGAGACAGGTGGGGGTTGACTTAGACTTTTGGGGCAATGAGTGAGACAGGTGGGGATAGAATGAGAAAAGTGAGGGATAGAGTGGGGCAAGTGGGGTATGGACTGAGACAGGTGGGGTATGGAGTGAGACAGTTTGTGAGAGAGAGAGTGGTTTGACTTATTAGGTAGCTCTGGGTGAGATAGCAGCAGATTAAAATGTAAATGAAATAAAATGTAAACATCAGTTTACACAGAGTCAGATGTGCAACATGTGTCCGTTTGTGTGTGTGTGTCCGTTTGTGTGTGTGTGTCCGTTGTGTGTGTGTGTGTGTGTGTGTGTGTGTGTGTGTGTGTTACATAATCACCTGAGGAAGCGGCTTGAATGGCGTGAGAGCGAGGACAATTAGACTGAGGACACAGTGGATGTGTAGAGACGGATGATCCTCACTGAGAAAGGCAACAACATGAAGAATAAAAGTGAAAAGAGAGAGAGAGAGAACGAGTGGAGAGAGAGAGGGAGAAAGAGAGCGAGTGGAGAGAGGGAGAGAGAGAGGGAGAGAGAGAGAGAGAGAGAGCGAGTGGAGAGAGAGAGAGAGAGCGAGTGGAGAGAGGGAGAGCGAGAGCGAGTGGAGAGACAGAGAGAGGGAGAGAGGAGGAGTAGGAGGCTGCTTTCAGCTTGTTATTCTGCTCTGTAAGCACAAAAAAAATCCCTCACATCACGGTAATGAAGAAATTGCAGCTCAAAGAGAAGATTCTGGAAGACGGAGAGAAGGAACGACACACACACTCTCAAAGAAGAGCGAAAAGAAAGAACGAGAAATAGGCGGGGAAAGGGGAGAAATTAGGAATTATAGAGAGGTGGAATGTAAAAGGGATTAGATTGAGAAAAGAAAGAGAAATGAATAGATGGAGAAAGCAGATAAAGAATATGAATGGAAAAGAGAATTAAAAGAGAAATGAGTGAAAAGGATGGGCAGAACCTAGACTCTTTGAAGAATGCTTAACAAACCCAGTTCCATTGCAAACCCTTTTTGGATGATAAGAACCTTTGCATATCCAAAGGACTATAGGAGCAGGAACATAAATGTTCCTTGTTCTTCACTGTCAGGTGGATTCGGAGCTCTACAACAGAGCGCTATTCTATCAGAAAAGGTTTCCCTGATTGCAAGCAAAGAACCTGTGAAGAACCCCTTTTTGTTGTGAGAGTGTGTTACTACCTGTATTACCTGGTTAATTCTGCAGCACATAACCTGTGCCTATTATTTTCTCATGAGATTTTAATCCTGATCAGGTTCTGCCAAGAACATTTAGCTCCTTGGTTCTTTGGACACTCAAAGCAAACAGGGTTCTTTAAAGATAGGTCTTAAAGTTGGTCTGTACGGTCCGCAGTACCGGAGAGAGCAGCTGCCTGACCACACCCACATTCACGCTCAGTCACAGAAGCACTTTCAGCAACAACACACATCTGATAACGTTATGTCGTCTTAAACAACACGCCGTCTCTGCAGTAATCGCTTCTAAGTCCTTCTGAATCGCCTCTGAACCGTCCGCGTCGTTCTGAACATGGCTAACGCTTAGCTACACATCTAACTAGCATCTAACACAAGGCCAAATCCCAAATCCCTCTCAAACCCCTGATCAAGGGCACTACTTGTTGTGTGGAAGAAGGGAGTGTACACCCTACATAGTGCACTTTACATTTGATGCTATTTGGAATTTAACCCTAGAAATCTGAAGTAAATCTGCTGAGTTTCTCAGGACCGTCCACCACCTCCATGGTTTATTCTCCTCACCTTCTGCCTACAGAGTACCGCTAAGAGTTTAACACTACTCTCACGGCTGTTAATTACACTGACTGTTGCTCGTCAGCTCTACCAGTCACTGGTAGTTAGTTCTGCCAAATATAGAAGGATATGTGTGGACGGAGCTAAATAACTAGTTAAATCAAGAAACAAATCATAATCATAAGCTCGTGCTTACAACCGTATAACAGCCATGCTGATTTTCAGCACAACAGCACCAGACCTTGAGTATGATATTGATTAAATGATCAAATTCTTCTTGTAACTTTGGAGTAGTACTGTGTGATCTAATCAGGAGAAGTACTGTATGATGATGGTATGATCTCACATTTGATTGGAAAGTATTGTTATTGCAAATGAGGAGAAAATCCTGACCATTAAACACACACACACACCATCCGGCAACGAGAGTGAGTGACTGTGAGAAAGTGAGAAAACATGTGCAGAGTCTCCCTCCTACACACCCATCCGTCCTGTTCTCACTCCATCTCTCTCTCTCACACACACACACATGCAGTGAAGTGTGTGTTATTTGTAACAGAATGACAGTAGAATTCCCACAATGCACAGCCACACTCACTAATCTCTCTCTCTCTCTTTCTTCCAGGCAAATTCTCCACCAGTGGTAGTAAACACAGATACACTTGATGGTTCACCTTATGTAAGTATCTCACTCTATTACACACATACACACACACAGATATTTGACACTGATATTTAACATTTAATATTACACATTGATGTGTGTGTGTGTGTTTCAGGTTAACGGGACAGAGGGAGAGATCGAGTATGAAGAGATCACGCTGGAAAGAGTGAGTTTTTACATACAGACACTTTAAAGATACCTACGCTCTAAAAACTGCTGGGTTAAAAAACAACCCAACCATAACCCAGCTGCTGGGTCACTATTGGACAGAACGCACGCTGGGTTGTTTTGACCCAAGTGCTGGGTTGTACCATTTAACCCAGATTTCTGGGTTGTTCATCTGACCCAACCAGTGGGTTAAATTGACACTCTTGCTGGGTTAAATGTTAAAGTGCTGGGTTATTTTATTTGACCCAACCCGTGGATTAAATTGACACTCTTGCAGGGTTGACACATTCCATTTGATTTTTTTATTATCAAAAAAGACACAAAATGTACACAACTTCACATAATGTAAATAGATAGGCACTGAATAAGAAAATGTGAATAACTTAATTTTTACCAAAATGTCAGACAAAACCATATAAACTTAAGCTGACCATTTGTTAAATATAAAATAGGAAATGTACTGTAACATAAACAATCTGTAAAACAAAAACAAGAGACCCCTGTAAGTCTGATCTGAATTGCATTTTTTTACATTTAATACAATGTTTAAAAACTTTCTGTATAGAAGTTTTCAATACAAATCTTATAATGCCCACATTACCCAAATATTTCCCATCTTAATATTTTAACTATCCGTAATTTAACTATTACTATTTAATTTCCTTCAGAAATGACATTAAAAACTAAAATGATAAAACTTTTAAAAATATTATTGATTAAATGTTGGCTGAAAAAACTGTTGTCCTTAAAAATGTAATGACACGAGATGAGTACTCGTGTCCATCAATCTGATCTACAGTATGCTGGAGAAACTCCCAGGTGAGAAGACACTTCTTAACATCAATGACAAAAAAAACAGCCTTCACCAAAGAGTCTGTTGTCTCATCCCCAAGGAACACAACATGGAACAGTGCTCCAGTCATCTCCATATTTTGCAAATATCATCCTCATCATGTTGGTCCACCTATGGATTATGCAGCATCACTTAGTGTTGCAATATAATTAACATTTACATTGAGCATTTTTGTTAAGGACATACAGCTACATATGCATTTAATGCAAAACATTTTTTATCTTGTCAATACACAAAACTACATAACGGAAACATGAATTTAGTGTATATTTTTCAATAATTTACCTCACTATTTAACATGTGAGGGATAACAGGATACGGCGCTCCATCTGGATTTAATACAAAACATTTACCCCTTTTCAAATTTTCAACAAACGAAAGATGAATATGATATTTAATGGTGACTTTACAACTTATAATAAATATTTTATAAGGATAAAGAAAAAGCTTGTTTTAAGGCTACAACTTATCCATGACGCGTTCTCATTTTTTGAATAACAAAACAGAATAGAAAAACAATATTAATTCCACACAATATTAATATAAAAATATATATATTTAAACAATAAAATATGCTTGCTCCTAGCACAAATTACTAAAAAAAAAATTAAAAAATTTACATTAACTTACCATAAAATACTGAGTGCTCTGAGCATGATCCAGTCAGAAGTGAAGAATCCAGAAAGTTCTCCAAAGAATAAACCAACTGCTGGGTCAAAATAACACAAGCAGTTTTTTAGTTTTTTGTTTTAACAAACAGAAACAGAAGACATATTAAGACTGTCATTAAACATATCACAATAGCTTCTTCTGACACCTATTAAATATGATAAAATATGTCAAGAGACTTTCCGCGCACACAGCTTTAGCAAAGATTACTAGTAATTTACCTAAAATTACATTTAAAATTAAATTTACAGTTTGTGTGTGTGTGTGCTACAAATGCACTTTTATCATAAAATAACTATAACTCCTCACACCCCCATATCAAAGTGCGACTAAAAAGGCGGAAAAGCGAATAAACATGAAAATGAGCTTGCTTCTACCACAACTACAACATTTAAAATTTAGGTAAAAATTTATATAAACTTACCATAGAATACTGCCAGCCCCCGGCTCCAGAAGTGAAGAATCGAGAAAGTTCCTCATGCTGTGTCTCAATTCCAAAAACGCAAAGAGCGGACTTGACTTGGAAGTGCACACTCGAGGATTTGAGGACACCGGGTATAGTGCAAATAGACCGCAGCGTACAGGATGCTTCTTACAGCGACATATATTATACTATAACCAAAAAAATCCGCTGTTTTAACCACGTTAGAGACACCACAGCCAGCGGTCGTTTTCAGAAGTTTCTGCCAAGATGAGGCTATGTTTTGCGGCTACATAACCGCGGATCACCGTAGGATTGTGTGGAGCTCAAATCTCCGAAATCGTTGGGGCACTTTTTTAAATAGACGCCATAGAAACTATATTTATTATTATTATTACTAGTAGTAGTAGTATTATATTACCATTGCACTCAATGTGTGTGTGTGCCTATGTGTAGGGTAACTCGGGTCTGGGTTTCAGTATAGCAGGTGGTACTGATAACCCTCATGTAGGAGACGACCCCAGTATCTTCATCACCAAAATCATCCCGGGGGGAGCAGCGGCTCAGGACGGGAGACTGAGGTAAGACACACACACACAGAGGCCCCCTCTTTCACCTAATCCTTGTTTTACTCTCTGTTTGCCTCACCCTTTCTCTGTCTTTCCATCGGTCTGTCTCTCTCCCCCTCTTTCTGTCTCACTCTCAGGGTGAACGACAGCATCCTGTTTGTGAACGACGCTGATGTACGTGAGGTGAGTCACAGTCAGGCTGTCGAGGCTTTGAAAGAAGCGGGTGCCATCGTCCGTCTCTATGTCCTGCGCAGGAAACCCATCGCTGAGAAGGTCACCGAGATCAAACTCATCAAAGGACCCAAAGGTCTGTGTGTTTGTGTGTGTGTGTGTGTGTGTGTCCTCTGGAGGAACCGTTGAAGGTTCGATGTTGAATCCTATAAGTGTATGCCATCAGAAAGCGTTCTTTGAAGGGCACTTTGAACCCTTCAAGATTCCTTAAGAAGGACAAGAAGGCAAAGAGCATGTAAGGGTTCCAGATCCAGCTTACTGTTTAAATAGCTGAGATTAAACAGTAAACCTCATCATTAACAATATTCATTATTCCTAAAATGTTTGGTTTATACATTTGGGAAACAATAAAGGTTCTCAGCAGAACCATTTACTCTAAATTTTCCAGAGAGTCCGTATTAAATAAACTTCACTTTCTAAGAGTGTATGTGTTAACTGGGAACCTCTGCCAGGAGTTACCAGAATACACGGAAAACCTTTATCAATAAGTTCTTTCGGGGTTCTCTAGTGTTCATGGGATAAGTTAGATTGTAGAAAGCATTCTCTAAACATAAACCTTTAAAAAAAAAAACATAAAACTAGACATCTTAATTATCCAATGACACCTTAAAAAGCCCTTAAAGAACCTTCTTGTTCTAATATTCTGGTCGTTCTGGTAATGATTATTACTGCTTAAAATCTAGAATATATTTAAGCTGCATATGAAGGGGGAGAAAATGGGCCTAAAAGAGAACCTTGTGGTACACCATGATAGAATTTCTGCATTTTATGGCAATCTCTCTCTCTCTCCGTCTCTCTCAGGTCTGGGTTTCAGTATAGCAGGTGGTGTTGGTAATCAGCACATTCCCGGTGATAACAGCATCTACGTCACTAAAATAATTGAAGGTGGAGCAGCGCATAAAGACGGACGCCTGCAGATCGGAGACAAAATCTTGGCGGTGTGTTTAACAATGACATAGAACAGCATAGAAAAGCAATTAGATAAAAGTTCTCATATTTATGTGACTCAGTTATAACATCACATTATACTGGAAATAAAAGAGGCATTAGAGCTGATATTTGGTCAGATTTCTAACACTCCCACAATTATACTGATCCTAAATCACATGATCACCTATTACATGACCACTAGGTGGCACTGAAGCTCTGAGTCAGTGAGACATGTACACAGCCATTAAAAAAGAGAACTGATGAGCTTAGCAACCTGATTCTATTTGGTTAAAATCTGGCAGAAGAATCTATCAAGGAATTTATTTAGGAGTCACATTGATGTTTGGCTAAAATTATATCATGTCTCATCATGGGTCATATTTAACTAAACTTAAATTCACCTTTAAGTTTAGTTAAATATGACCCATGATGAGACATGATATAATTTTAGCCAAACATCACTTTCACACATCATCATTATGGCTAATTAGTGTCCTCCTGTCAGTGGCTAAATGATGCTAAGCTCTGCTCTAACCTAGACGCATCCAGTGTATACATCTCATACAAACCCCAATTCTAGTGAAAAATTAAAGCCATTCAGGCCTCTAGATAACAGTGGCACCTAAAGCCACAGTGCTGCACCATGAATAGACATCATGATCTCAATGTTAGCTAAAACAAAGTTAGTTATCTAGAAAGACAGTTAGCTAGTTAGACAAGTCTGTTACAGCCAGCTCCTCAGTTAAAACCTGACCTAGAGATCAAATGGTACCACTTCCGTTTCTCCATGTAGAGTTTACATGAGCTTTCCAGGTTTGTTAATTTGCTAGTGTAATTAGCTAATGAGCACAAACTAAGCATGTTAAACTCTTAATTAGCAAGCCAACTTCATTGATATGATTATTAGCTCCAGTTTATGCTACCAGGGGGCTACAGACTTCTTTAGACCTTCAGTAAGATTCTATGGAAGTTCTGCTTTGAGACAGAATTATACTAGAGTTCTATGTTCTCTAGAACAGCTGTGAGGAAAGGGACAAGGGACACATGCAGGTCTTTACGTTTAATTCTAATTTGAGGTGTGGTTAGTAACCTCTAGCTGTGATTTGCAGTGTGCATCTATGTTTAATAACGTAGCTGTGATTAATAAAGTAACTGTGGTTAGAACTGTGTTCCTGGGGTTAGTAATGTCTAGCTGTTATTAGATTCATGTAGCTGTTGTTATTAATGTTTAGCTGTAATTACTAAGCTGTGGCTGTGATTAATAAGACGTAACTGTTGTTAGTAATGTGATCAGTGCTAAATATATTGTGGCTGTGATTAGTCACCTGAAGCTGTGATTAGCCACATGTAGCTGTGATTAGTCATGTGTAGCTGTGATTAGTCGCCTGTAGCTCTGATTAGCCACATGTAGCTATGATTAGTCATCTGTAGCTCTGATTAGCCACATGTAGGTATGATTAGTCGTCTGTAGCTGTGATTAGTCACATGTAGCTTTGATTAGACACCTGTAGCTGTGATTAGCCATGTGTAGCTGTGATTAGTCACCTGTAGCTCTGATTAGCCACATGTAGCTATGATTAGTCATCTGTAGCGGTGAGTAACCACATGTAGCTATGATTAGTCATCTGTAGCTGTGATTAGCCACATGTAGCTGTGATTAGTCACCTGTAGCTGTGATTAGTCACCTATAGCTGTGATTAGTCACCTGTAGCTGTGATTAGTCACCTATAGCTCTGATTAGCCACATGTGGCTATGATTAGTCATCTGTAGCTGTGATTAGCCACATGTAACTGTGATTAGTAATGTGTACCTGTGATTAGTCGCCTGAAACTGTGATTAATTCAATTCAATTTTATTTCTATAGCGCTTTTACCAGTGGTCATTGTCTCAAAGCAGCTTCACAGAAATGAAAAAAAAATTAAAATTAAATTTATGGAAGTGTATATGTGTAAGAAAAATGTGTTTAGATAATGAGATTGTCCCTGGTGAGCAAGCCAAGGGTGACTGCGACAGTGGCAAGGAAAAACTCCCTAGGATGGCAATAGGAAGAAACCTTAAGAGGAACAAGACTCAACAGGGATCCCATCCAGTTATTTAAATTAACATGAAGTCCAGTTCAGCTCAGGGATGAGTCAGCAGGTGCAGAGGGCAGATGGGGTCGGGATCACTGGGAGCTCAGGAGCAGCATGTGTAGATTCAACCAACATGAAGAAGAATCCAGCTGGAGCTGGTCCTTCTCTGGATGCCTCAGGGTCCTCACAGGGTTGGCCTCTGTGTACTGAAGCTGGCACAATCTCCTGATGCCTCAGGATGGGTAGAAAAATAAAGAGCAGGTAAAAAGAATTAGCGTGGTTGCCATTCAGGATAGATGTACTGGAGTATGAGGTAAAGAAATTAATTATGTGTATGCCAGGTTAAAAATATGCGTCTAGAGTCTACTTTTAAACTGGGAAACTGTGTCTGAGCCCCGAACACTGTCAGGAAGGCTATTCCAAAGTTTTGGTGCTAAATATGAAAATGCCATACTCATTTTTGTAGATTTTGATATTCTGGGAACTACCAGAAGTCCGGAGTTTTGTGATCTTAAGGAGCGTGGTAGATTGTAGGTATCAGAAGACTAGCTAGATATGTGGGAGCTAAACCATTTAGAGCCTTGTACGCAAGTAATGCTATTTTTAAATTAATTCTAAACTGAACAGGTAGCCAGTGCAGGGATGATAATATTGGGGTTATATGATCATATTTTCTTGATCTAGTGAGATAAAATGTTCCTAAGCTTGGCAATATTTCTAAGGTGGAAAAAGGCTGTTTTTGTGATATTGGAGATATGATTTTCAAAGGATAAGTTACTGTCTAATATTACACCCAGGTCTTTCACTGATTAGTAGTTGTAGATATGATTGATAACCTGAAGCTGTGATTATTCACATATAACTGTGATTAGTCACATGTAACCATGATTAGTAACATGTACAATATTGTGCAAAAGTCTTAGGTGCCATATTATCTGTAGTAAAATGTTTGTTATATAAGTTTATTATGTCTGCATTATTCTGTACAAGACCATACATTAAATTAATGAATAAATAACATTACAGAAGAATATCTGCATACCTGTAAAGAAAGCGACATATTACATGACAGACCAGTTTTCAGATGGGAAAAAATGTAGACTCCTGGGTTTTGTATGTAAATAGAAAGGAGAGAGTGTGACGAAGTTACCAAAAGAACTCATATTCTCCAGCATGCTCAGTAAAACCTAACAGCTGTTTTACTTAGAATACTGCACACATCTGTATGGAACATTACCACTTATGTTCAAGCAAAGAGTTTCCACACCAAATATTGACCGTTTATTGTTTATGGTATTACTTAGTGCTTTTTATAGAAGTTTCTTTTAATGTAGAAATGTTTTCAAAAGCATCTGTAACTATGATTAGTCATGTGTAGCTGTTATTAGTAACATGTAGTTGTGATTAGGAATCTGTAACTGTATTTGTAACCTGTAACTATGATTAGTCACATGTAGCTGTGGTTAATAGCATGAAGCTGTGTTTAGTAGCCTGTAACTATGATTAGTCACTTGTAGCTGTTATTAGTAACCTGTAACTATGATTATTCACATGTAGCTGTGCTCTCTGTCTCAGGTGAATAACGTGTGTTTAGAGGATGTGATGCACGAGGACGCGGTCGGAGCGCTGAAGAACACGGCGGACGTTGTATACCTCAGAGTGGCCAAACCCAACAACCTGTACCTTACACACACCAACAGCTACAACCCTCCGGACCTCACCAGCAGTAAGTGTGTGTGTGTGAGCGTGTGTCGTGTGTATTAGGAGTGTAACGCACAGGCTTCCACACTTTATGATACATGATGATACGCTTTTGATTTGTAGCAAATCATTTACGCATGAATGTTTTTTATAATAACCAATTCGTCATTGTTTATCTAATTTCAGTTGTATTCAGTTGCATTTCAATCTGAAAGCGCTGTACTGCGCTGTTATCAGGAGGAAGCGTTATTAACTTCTAGATTCAGGACTCGAGGGTGACATCACTAAACACTGATTTATGCTCAGTGTACTGTATAATAATAAATGACTTGAAAAACAAACAGCCAATCAGAAATGAGCATGTTGCTATGGTAACCCTTTTTATGCATGAACCATGTTGCCGATCACACCAGTTTAAAAAAAAAAAATTTTTTTACTTTAAAATGTAACAATGGATCAATTTACAGAGACTGTTTATTAACCTGTGTGTGTGTGTGTGTGTGTGTGTGTGTTCTCTCCCAGCATACTCCTCTCACATGGACACTGAACTCGGTCACCCCAACTTCCTAGGCTCGGATTACCCACAAGCCCTCACTCCGACGTCGCCCAGCCGCTTCTCACCGGTGCTGCACGGCATGCTGGGAGACGACGATGTGCCCAGGTGAGTGGTGTTTTCTAGAAAACAGGAAGTAAGTCTCAGTGAGAGGTTCATCTTCCTGACCTGTGTGTGTGTGTGTGTGTGTGTGTGTGTGTGATAGAGACCCGAGGCGTGTACTGATCCACAGAGGCTCCACGGGTCTGGGCTTCAACATTGTCGGCGGCGAGGACGGAGAGGGAATCTTCATCTCCTTCATCCTGGCTGGAGGACCAGCAGATCTGAGCGGAGAACTGCGCAAAGGAGACCAGATCCTAAGCGTGAGCATGCAGAAACACACACATACGTCTAAAAATCATCTCTCTACGCCATAGTTGTATTTTATACCAATATTGTTCTATGTGTGTGTGTGTGTGTGTGTGTGTGTGTGTGTGTGTGTGTGTATTTTCCAGGTAAACGGTGTTGATTTACGAGCTGCAACACATGAACAAGCTGCAGCGGCCCTGAAAAACGCAGGACAGACTGTGACCATCATCGCACAGTACAGACCTGAAGGTAGCACGCACGCACGCACGCACACACACACACACACACACACACACACACACACACACACACACACACCCTAACCCTATGAGGTTCATATACATATATTGAAGACTCTTTGTACGTGTGTGTGTGTGTGTGTGTAGAATACAGTCGGTTTGAAGCTAAGATCCACGATTTGAGAGAGCAGCTGATGAACAGCAGTTTGGGTTCGGGAACCACCACACTGAGGAGTAACCCAAAGCGCGGCTTCTATATTAGGTATAGACACACACACACACACACACACACACACACACACACTGAAAGCATGTCCAGGCTTTGTAAGGTATCTCATTATTGAGTAATTGAGTTGTTTGTGCTTCTTGATTCATTTACATGATTCATTTGAAGGTTTTTTGTATTTATTTGATTTGATTCAGTTAATTGATTCCTTGATTGATTTAATTTATTTATTTGACTTGTTTCAGTTAAATGATTAGTTTAAGTTTCCTTTAGTTGTATCTAATGCAGATAACGAACATGTTGTGAATTTGTTCTACTTTATATTCCTTGCCATTTTTTATCTTATTTTATAATGTGATTTTTAGTGTTTAGAAAAATTAAACCAAATAGTTTTCACACACTGATCTGCTAAATGACACAGAAGTGAATCTTGGGCATTTTTGATGACTCACTTACGGGACAGGACCATCATTGTTTGAAATACGAATATTGGGAAAAGTTTTGTAATGGTGTGGATGTTATAAAAAATCTAATCTTTTCTTTGTGTGTGCGTGTGTGTGTGTGTATCAGGGCTCTGTATGATTATGATAAGACGGCAGACGGCGGGTTCCTCACTCAGGCCGTGAGTTTCCGTTTTGGTGACATCCTGCACGTGCTGGACTGCAGCGATGAGGAGTGGTGGCAGGCGAGACGAGTCGGGCCTCAGGGGGACAACGAGGACATCGG
This sequence comes from Clarias magur, assembly GCA_013621035.1. Taxonomy (NCBI): domain Eukaryota; kingdom Metazoa; phylum Chordata; class Actinopteri; order Siluriformes; family Clariidae; genus Clarias; species Clarias magur. Next base: position 39,406 of record QNUK01000383.1, read on the forward strand.
CTTCATTCCCAGCAAGAGGAGGTGTGTGTGTGTGTGCGTGTTTGTGTGTGTATATATTTAGGACTGTGTGTGACAGCTCTGTTGTTCTCTCTGCTAAGGGTGGAGAGGAAAGAGTGGTCCCGTCTGAAGTCAAAAGAACGGGTAAGAACCCCTTTATCGCCATGGAAACAACAGGAGACCCTTTCTGTTTTACTGAACAAGCATGGTGGACATGTTATTTTTCTAAAGAGCTGCTAAATGAAGTGAGACAAAGTAAGATAAAGTGAGACAGTGCAGATGAAACAAAGTGGGATGCAGTGAAATACAGGATAAAGTGCATTGTAATAAGATATTATTACAAAAATTAGACATAATGAGATAAAGTGAGATATACACACGTGGACAAAATTGTTGGTACCCTTCGGTCAATGAAAGAAAAACTCACAATGGTCACAGAAATAAGTTTAATCTGACAAAAGTAATAATAAATAAAGAATTCTATGAATGTAAACCAATGAAACTCAGACATTGCTTTTCAACCATGCTTCAACGGAATTATAAAAAAAAAATGAACTCATGGAACAGGCCTGGACAAAAATGATGGTACCCCTAACTTAATAGTTTGTTGCACAACCTTTTGAGGCAATCACTGCAATCAAACGATTCCTGTAACTGTCAATGAGACTTCTGCACCTCTCTGCAGGTATTTTGGCCCACTCCTCATGAACAAGCTGCTCCAGTTGTTTCCGGTTTGAAGGGCGCCTTTTCCAGACAGCATGTTTCAGCTCCTTCCAAAGATGCTCAATAGGATTGAGGTCAGGGCTCATAGAAGGCCACATTAGAATAGTCCAATGTTTTCCTCTTAGCCATTCTTGGGTGTTTTTAGCTGTGTGTGTACCCTGCACAGATTCAAGACACCCTGTGCCAGATGCAGCAAAGCAGCCCCAGAACATAACAGAGCCTCCTCCATGTTTCACAGTAGGGACAGTGTTCTTTTCTTCATATGCTTCATTTTTCCACCTGTGAACATAGAGCTGATGTGCCTTGGCAAAAAGATCCATTTTTGTCTCATCTGTCCATAGGACATTCTCCCAGAAGCCTTGTGGCTTGTCAACATGTAGTTTGGCATATTCCAGTCTGGCGTTTTTATGATTTGGTTTCAACAATGGTGTCCACCTTGGTTGTCTCCCATGTAGTCCACTTTGGCTGAAACAACGACGGATGATGCGATCTGACACTGATGTTCCTTGAGCATGAAGTTCACCTTGAATCTCTTTTTTGGATGTCTTTCTGGGCTCTTTTGTTATGATTCGGATTATCCGTCTCTTTGATTTGTCATGAATTTTCCTCGTGCGGCCACGTCCAGGGAGGTTGGCTACAGTCCCATGGATCTTAAATTTCTGAATAATATGTGCAACTGTAGTCACAGGAACATCTAGCTGCTTGGAAATGGTCTTATAGCCTTTACCTTTAACATGCTTGTTTATAATTTTCTTTCGAATCTCCTGAGACAACTCTTTCCTTCGCTTCCTCTGGTCCATGTTGAGTGTGGTACATACTATGTCACCAAACAACACAGTGACTACCTGGAGCCCTATATATAGGCCCACTGACTGATTACAAGATTGTAGACACCTGTGATGCTAATTAGTGGACACACCTTGAATTAACATGTCCCTTTGGTCACGTTATTTTCAGTATTTTCTAGGGGTACCATCATTTTTGTCCAGGCCTGTTCCATGAGTTAATTTTTTTAATAATTCTGTTGAAGCATGGATGAAAAGCAATGCCTGACTTTCATTGGTTAACATTCATAGAATTTTTTTAAATTAATACTTTTGTCAGATTAAAGTTATTTATGTGACCATTGTGAGTTTTTCTTTCATTGACCGAAGGGTACCAACAATTTGGTCCACGTGTGTAAAACATAATGATGCACGGTGAGATGTAGTGAGACATAATGAGAAGAAGGGAGGTGTAATGGGGCATGTAAAGACATGGTGAGAAATGGTGAGATGTAGTGAGACAGAGGTAGACATGGCGAGGTAGAATGAGATGACATGAGACATAGTGAGATGATGGGACATGGGTAGATGTAGAGAGACATGGTGGGACATAGTGAAGCTAAGTGACTTTTTTTTTTGGGGGGGGGGGGGCGCAAACAAAATTTAAATTAAACTTTTAATAATTGCCTATAAATAGCCATTCATCAGGTGATTAAGCATTATTACTGCTAGTATAAAATAAATCATGCAATAAATGTACTTTAAAACAGTGAATTGAAGTTTAAAGTGGGTTTATTGTCAGTAATGAAAACAGACACACAAATGCACAAAGAATTGAAAAGAAATTTTGCTCTTCTTTCCTCGTTGAGAATGGTCCAATCACATGAGCCCAAATATTTAAAAACAATATTGATTCGCTAAGAACAAAAGTGGGAGGGTTCAGGGCAAACAGTGCTCCGCCCCTAGGATGATGTGACAAAATCAGCGCTCAGTCTCAAGTCACATGCTTTTCAAAAATGTACGTGCTACATAGACACTTGTTTGTACGGCGGCCCGTGTACACGAACACAAATGAACCTAATACAGTTTAGATTTTTTTTTTTTATTATAAATTAATTATATTAAGAAATACAGCGGAATATTGTGACTAAATAACTTTATTTAATTATTAAAATAAATAATTATTATGTTAAATTTTATTCATTTTTTGAATTTCCATCGATTTTACAGGATCGCAGTCGAGACAGTTTGGGATCTCAAGGTGGGTGAAGGTTAATAACTCGTTATATTCCTTGTCTAGACTTCCTTCACATTTTATTCCAGAAAAAATAGTTCAGAACATCTGTGTAGAACCTCCACGGTCACGATTAACACTCTGGGTGTTCGCTGTTCAGACTCTAGAGAGTCTAGCCAGCAAATTGCTTTTGTGAGTGATAGTGTGTCTGCTCATAATCTTTCATCATTTTTACTTAATTTTTACCAAATCATTTCTTTTTTGTCTTTCAGGGCGAGACGAATCAGCACACAGTTACGAGACAGTGACACAAGTGGAAGGTAAGAGGGAACAGAGTCATTATTTACAGAGTAATTATGTAAGTGTTGTTAATCATTGTTAACTAAGAATCCTATTTTAATTTGGAAAAAAGCAGCCAAAATATAGGCAGAATTCAGAACATTTAGCATATTATTACTTTTTTCAGAAAATATTTGTATTATTCTTTACACGTCTTTGTGCAGTTCACTACGCGAGGCCCATCATCATTCTCGGCCCGGTGAAGGACAGAGTAAACGACGACCTGCTCTCTGAGTTCCCAGACAAGTTCGGCTCCTGTGTTCCACGTGAGTGTCCAGACTCCGCCCACCTGTGTGTGTGTGTGTGTGTGTGTGTGTGTGTGTGTGTGTGTGTGTGTGTGTGTGTGTGTGTGTGTGGTGTGTGCACAGTGACAAACAGTGAAAAATAAAAGTGTTAATAGAAACCTGTTACAGTGCAGAGACAAAGAGATGAAGTGAGACGTAGTTAGTTGTTATGAGATAAAAGGAGATATAGTGTGACATGGTGGATGTAGTGAGGCATGGTGTGACTAAGTGACTAAGTGGCGAAACTAAGTGAGATAGAGAAAATGGAGGAAACAGACATAGTGAGATGGAGTGAGATAACGCAGGATGTAATAGGAGGGCTAGTAAAATGAACTGTGACATAATGAAAATTGAGGCATAGTGGGACATGGTGAGACATGATGAGATGTAATGAGATGAAAGAAGACATAGTGAGAAGAAGTGAGACATAGTGAGATGTAGCAAGATATAGTGAGAAATAGTGAGATGAAGTGAGAGGTAATGAGGCATAGTGAGGAGTGAGGAGCATAGTGAGTAAAGGAGACATGGTGGGACATGGTGGGACATAGGTAAACCTACATAGTGAGACATACTCAATTTTTTTTTTACTCAATCTCACTTAGTGTCACTACATCTCACCAAGTGAGATTGAGTAAAATGTACTGAGAAAACAGACATAGTGCGTTGTAGTGAGATGACGCAGGATGAAACAGTAAAGACATACTAAAGATAATAAGAGTGCCGAGGCAAGTGTGTGCATGCTTGTTATCAAAAGCGTCAAGTTGTATAAAGATTGTTTTGACAAAAGTTGACAAGTTTTTGCAAATGCATTACCTGTTTTTATTTATTAGATGAAAGTATCACATGCATTGACTCCGCCCACTGGTTAGCTGCACACAGCTCAAATGAGGCATTTAGTAAAGCATACACACACAAAATTAAACGATCATTATATACTTACCTGAATGTAAGATGTGACCTCAGAGTGTGACAGGAAAGCAGTCTAGTTCACTCACACACACACACACACACGCAAACACACACTTTCAGTATGATAATAATCACAGATAGTTTTAAATGTACTTTTACAGAATTCCTGTCCATCAAGACGCAATGTTAGAACCAATGTTAGAACAGATTAAGTGTTGATTTGATGACATCATCACTCTGCGCCCACAGACACGACGCGGCCGAAGCGGGAGTACGAGGTGGACGGCAGAGATTATCACTTCGTGTCGTCACGGGAACAGATGGAGAAGGACATCCAGAGTCATCGGTTCATCGAGGCGGGGCAGTATAACAGTCACCTGTATGGCACGAGTGTACAGAGCGTCAGGGAGGTGGCCGAGCAGGTGTGTGTGTGTCTGTGTGTGTGTGAGACAGAGACATCCTTCTTTTTTGTTCACTTTTAGCCTGAGAACTGATCGCGCACGCGTGTGTGTGTGTGTGTTTGCGAGCAGCAGGGTAAACACTGTATCCTGGACGTTTCGGCAAATGCTATCCGCAGACTCCAGGCCGCTCAGCTTCACCCCATTGCCATCTTCGTTCGGCCCAAATCACTCGAGAACGTCCTGTACGTCTACTCTCCTTCACTCTGCTGTTTATTTATCTCTGCCTAATGACCAACAGTTACTGAGTGTGTGTGTGTGTGTGTGTGTGTGTGTGTGTGTGTGTGTGTGTGTGTGTGTGTGTGAAGGGAAATTAACACCAGGCTGACGGAGGAACAGGCACGGAAAGGCTTCGATCGGGCGGTGAAACTGGAGCAGGACTTCCTCGAGTGTTTCTCAGGTCTCTCTCCCTTGCACTTTTACTCTTTCTGCATCTTTCTATCACTTCTGCAGTTCATTACTCCATGTTATTGATCCAGCAGCTGTATTTATGTACTAGGAATCTTTAGCACCAGAAGCTCAGAGAGAGAAACTCCTTTATGATGCACCTAACTCTCTCTCTCTCTCTCTCTCTCTATTTCTCTCTATTTTGTATCTGCCTCTGTCTCGTCTCTCTCTCTCTCTCTCTCCCTCTCTGTCTGTCTCTCTGTCTGTCTCTCAGCTGTGGTGGAGGGCGACAGTTTCGAGGAGGTCTATCACAAGGTGAAGACAGTGATCGAGGAGCAGTCCGGTCCGTTCATCTGGATCCCAACCCGAGAGCGACTGTGAGAAAAACGAGAGAAACCGGACAGAGAGAGAGAGAAGGAGAGAGAGAAAGACTGAGAGAGAGGACATTACTGTGTGTGTGGAAAAGCACAGGGAATATCCACACCTCCCTCCATCTGTCACTCTTTCCTCCTCCTCTTTTGATCTATCAACCCCCTCTCCCCCCTCTCTCCCTCTCTCCCCCAACCCCCTCCCTTTAACTCCCCCACTCCCTCTACCCCCCTCTCCCTCCCAACCGCCCCTCTTCCCCTCTCCCTCCCTCTCTCCCTCACTCCCCTCTCTCCCCTTCCCCATCTCCCTCTCTCTCTCCCCCCCTATCCCCCCTCTCTCCCTCTCTCTGTCTCTCTCTCTCTCTCTGTCCCGTTGTGCACAGGGCTGTTTTTACTCATGAACAGAAACACCACAGAGCGGTTAAACCTCTCCTTCCTCTGTCCTTTTTTACTCTCGGACTCCTTCCTTCTCCTTCAGGAGCGAGTGATGAAGTGAGCAATGAAGGGAGGAAGAGTCTTTAACAGACAGACAGATAGACGGATGGACAAATGGACAGAATGTATATTTAATATTTAATAAACAGTAACAATCTGCGTTATTAGACGTACTGTGACTTCCAGGAGATTTGAAGCGAAGGACAAGAGAAACTTCTAGATTTCTGCATGCGTCCATAACGACACAGAAAAAGAGGAAGAGGAGGAGCTTCGGGCTCGATGTCACTTCCTGACACTTTTATCTGAAACGAAATGAAATGAGAGAAAAACCGAGGACTTTTATTAGTTTGTCCAATCTTTGTCTTGCTGCACAGAAATCAAAGCCACACGCAACGCTATGGGCTACGTTTTCCTCCTCTCTCTCTCTCACACACACACACACACACAAAGAGATGTTTATTGAATTTATTAATTTCTTTGTTCTAGGTTTTTTTGTTTTTTTTTGTACACATTTGTCAGATGCTGAATAGTAATGAGCGCATATCATTCACACACACACACACACACACACAGTCATCAGTACAGAGCAGGTCGACTATTAAACAGATTCAGTTAAATATTTTCTCAAACTTTTGTTTTCTCACGAAACACTTGCTTTGTGTGTGTTAGCTCCGCCCACTTTTGCTTGATTGACACTTCATTCCCGAATTATCAAGTGAGTAAAAACTGCGCCATTCAGTGTTCCCTAGGAAATGTAAATGTCTCTCGCTTTCTTTGTAAAAGAAAGAAAATATCACCGTCTGAACGCAGCAGTGAATAATTTGGAAGTTGACTCTTCTTGGTGAATCAAATCAAATGAACTGACTCACTGATGAGAATTGGAATTACCATCACTAGTGTGAACAGCAATCTCACATGATTTCTGTGTGTGTGTGTGTGTGTGTGTGTGTGTGTGGCTGCTTGTTTATTTCCCGGTTGCCATGGCAATTTATTAATTTTTTTTTTTTCAGAAACAAAATAAAACACTTTTTTTTCCATTCGTAATTTAAACAAATAAAATTAAAGATGTCCGATCTATATTTTTGCAGTTTCTCGTTAAAGAAATATAAATGGTAAAGAAAGACAAGAAAACCAAAGAAATAAAATAATTTAAAAGATTAAATCTAAATCAAGCACTTCAGTTTAAACCTCAGATTAAAGCTAGTTAGAAAACGCAGAGCTAGTGAAACTTAGGAACTTTCTTGCATTAGCAAATTAGCCTTATGGAAATCCTGTTAGCCAAATTCAACTTAAAATGAGTTTGCTAAAAACAGACCTTTCTAGAATCACGGCTAGCTTAAAACCAGATTAGTTATAGTAAGTTAATTAGTTACAGCAAAGTTTAAACAAACTGTTGAAGCTAGTTTTGTTTCAACATCATAAGGAGGTTTGTTTTAGTTAGCTGCGTCAGTTAACATGACTCAGCTGCTAGTGCTGAAGCTAAAGTGTGTGTGTGTGTGTGTGTGTGTGTGTGTGTGTATGGGGTGCACTCATTAATTAAGCGAACATTGGATTGACCTCCATTTGCACTTTGTAATAATATAAAAAATGTTTCAGTGGAACACAAACCGTTGAAAAAAAAGCATCAGCATTTTAAAATGCGTAAATTATTTATTAGCTTTTTGAAAAAATATATTTTAAATTAGAATTTTTTTCTCTTTTCTTCTTTTTTTTTTTTTAAGTGTGTATTGAGTGCAGTGACAGTTCCTGGTGCCACTTATTACTTACAAACAAATTAGTATTATAATTAGAATTATGGTTTATGGATTTGTTTTTGTCACATTTTCATTTCTATTTATTTATTTTTTTTGTTTGTTTGTATTTATGTGTTTATTAGATGGAATGGACAGATGCATTGCTGTGTCACTTTATGTAAAAAAAAAAACAAGGGGCTGTGCGCAATCAAATGATAAATAATAAAACACACAGAAACACAGATATTATAATAAAAGTCTTTATTAACAAATTACATATCATTATACACAACATATAAATTATATACTGTACTGTTTCTCTCTTTCTCACATACACACACACACTCACACTTCAATAACACAATGTATTATCAAGAGAATTATACACTTTTACTCTAAATAGAGCAAAATGAGTTACATTTATTTATTTCAAAGAATCAAATGTATTCACTTTGTATCACCACAAATTATTATTATTATTATTATTATTATTATTATTATAGTACAAAATGGAAAAAATCTTATTGCTTTTATTTTAAAGAGAATGATTATAGAGTTTGCAGAGCGTTCTGTTAAAGGGGTTTATCTCGCCGAGAGGACGAACGACAGCAAGCTCCGAAATATGAAAATGTTTAATTTCAGTGAAACGCTTGTTGTGAATTAGCTACAAAAATAATAAAATCAATTATGGTTTAAAAAAAAAACAAACAGGTGTGGCTGAAAAAGTTTTGTGTTCTTTCTTTCTGGTCTTGTCAATTCACTGAAAAGATTCTTTTTACATTCATTTAGGTTCACTGATTAATTCATGAGCAGCCTCATTATTGTTATTACTGTATTATTATTCATATTAATATTATTATTATTAATATTATTATTATTATTATTAGTGGTGGTGCAAAGCGAAGCACTACTATATTTTATCTCACAGGCTTATTATTCAGGCTTTTGTTTCTTCTTATTATTCTTGCATTCAAAAGTTGGCCCTAGTCCCGTACCGTTTGTCATACACCCATGAATGATGTGTCAAATCAATCGCTTAATTGAGAATGGAGTGCTATTACTTTTATAAGACGTAGGCGGTAAATTGCCCCGCCCCAAAAATCCCATAGACTTATCAATGAGACTAACTTTGACGGATTCTAGTTCAGAGATCGCTAGTTCGAATCCCGGGTGGTGCTGTAACCTCTCGCAGCCGGAGGTCTAGAAAGAGCTGATTGGCCGAGCTCTCTCAGAGGGGAGGGATGAGAGGTACATAGTGCTCCCACAATAATCACGGCTCTACAGCCAGTCAGGGGCGTCTGTGAGCTCGCGCAACGGAGGGAGCGGATAGCGCTGTCCTCCGAGTGTGTTACGCCGCCCCCAACGGTGCGCGAGCGAGCAGTTCGAAAAGATGCGGTCGGCTGGCGTCACGTGGTTCAGAGGAAACACGTGATGGTCTTCGGCCCTCCCGGCTGAGTGGTAGTAGTAGCCTTAATGTGGGAGCCCCCTAGTGACGGGGAGGAATTGGACACGACTAAATTAGGGGAGAAAATCTGGGAAAATAAAAATCTCAAATTTACCACATTTGAAGAGGTTTGCAGGCCGTGTCAGAACATACCCCTCAAGAAGGTACAAGTTGTACCCCTGGGGCGCAAGAGGTGCCCATATTTGCCCCATTAACATATAATGGTAATTTCCATAAGAACTTTGAAACCGAACCTAACTGTCGATCCCATGTTGTAGACACACAGGCGGGCGGGAGCTCATTTAACTCAGACAACCAATCAGTCTTTTGCGTTTATCATGATGCTCGTAATCCATGCCCCTAACAACCATTTAGAGCATCCTAGCAGCTCAAACCCATGGAGGATTATCTTCACAACAGTATATCATGGAGGCATGGGGATTGGATTATATCATTCATAGTCGACAGAAGCCTTTGATTTCTTCATTAGCAGGTGCCAAGCCACTCCCTAGCAACAAGAGTACCCTAGCAACCATTTTGCAAGACATTTATCTCTGCATCAGAACATTGAATAGACAGGCCTCCGAGTGGCGCAGTGGTTAAAGCGCTCGCCCTATCATCCGGAGATCGCTAGTTCGAATCCCGGGTGGTGCTGTAACCTCTCGCAGCCGGAGGTCTAGAGAGAGCTGATTGGCCGAGCTCTCTCAGAGGGGAGGGATGAGAGGTACATAGTGCTCCACATTAATCACGGCTCTACAGCCAGTCAGGGTCTGTGAGCTCGCGCAGCGGAGGGAGCGGATAGCGCTGTCCTCCGAGTGTGTTACGCCGCCCCAACGGTGCGCGAGCGAGGTTCGAAAAGATGCGGCTGGCGTCACGCGGAAAACGTGATAGTCTTCGGCCCTCCCCTGAGTGGTAGTAGTAGCCTTAATGTGGGAGCCCCCTAGTGAGGGAGGAATTGGACACGACTAAATTAGGGAGAAAATCGGGGAAAAATCCAAAAAAAAAAAAAAAAAAGAACATTGAATAGACATGTTGGTTTTGTTTCTTGATTCATCCTAGCAAAGAGGTCTTCTAACATGCTACACATGCTAGCAGTGAATAGCTACATGCTAATATCCGGTAGCTAAGAGCTAGAACATAAAAAATTAGAACCTAAAACATATTAAAATTGTGTTAGCATCATGCAAGCGTTAGCATCATCATATTGGATTCATGTTAGCATCATTCTAACAATATGCTAATGATTGTGCTACTTATATGCTATTATAGTTAGCAACATGCTAATCATGTTAGCATCATGATAACACCATGCTAGCATCTTGCAAGCTAGCAACATGCTAATCATGTTGCTAGCTACATGCTAATATATTACCTTGATACTCACTACCTACTCATGTTAGCATCATGCTAGCAAAATGCTAATCATCTTAACGTCAGGCTAATATTATTAGCATCATGCTAGCAACATACGAACATGGGGGTCGGCTCATTTTACTCAGTCAACCAATCAGTCTCTCAGGACCATTGTGAACCTGTCAAGCCACGCCCTAGGCCCGAGTTTTGCCACGGCAAGCACCACTCACAATTCCTTCAGAATATTTACCTCTCTATTTATTATCATTATTATTATTATCTACTGATTTGTTCAGACATCAAACAAAACCAAAACAACACAGAGAAGTAAAAAGATATTACTATTATATAAGTATTACCACACATGATCTGATACTGATCATGTAGTGCGTTATCACACACTGAGGGATCACAGAAAGATTCACTGAGTCAAACTTGTTCAGAGACAGAGTTACACTTAACTATTCCAGAGAAACTTGCTCTTGTGTCTATCTGCCTCACTTTCTGTCTGTCCACATGTCTGTCTGTCTGTGTATCTGTCTGTCTGTGTCCCCCTGTCTGTCTGCTTAAACGTCTGTTTGTCTATCTGTTTATATGTTTTTCTGTGTATTTGTTTATCTCTCTCTCTCTCGTATAGTCCTGTGTTTTAGTTTTTAACCACAAGGTGGCACTGCTGCACTGTGTTTGTGTGTATTCAAACTCTGTGTGTGTGTGTGTGTGTGTGTGTGTGTGTGTGTGTGTGTGTGTGTGTGTGTGTGTGTGTGTGTGTGTGTGTTATTGTATATAACTACACTCTGAACTTCATAAGCAGTAAATTAAATGTAGTTTATCAACCAGAACTCTTTCTATTGACTGTAAAAGGCTTCCTCTCCCGGGTGGTTACAGGAGGCGACTTCTTACCCCACACAGATCAGGCAGGGTGCAGGTTCAGTGCTTGGCACTAGAGAGGGTGAAGTTATCAGACATGGTGAGGTGAACGTAGCAACATAAACAACAACATAAACAACAGCAGCAGAAGAAAGATTAGCAAAACAGTTAACGGTGTGAAACGAGATTACTCTTTAGCCTCTGGCAGACACAGTGGTTACCCCTCATCAAACACCCACACACACACACACACACACACACACACACACACACACACACACTCACACATTCACAATGTACTCTATTCTTTTCCATGTAGGGTGCCAATATTTTTGCACAGGAGCCTGTATTATACACTGCGCTGCTGTAATATCGCCTGTTTACGTTTCTCTCTCTCTTTCCCTCAACACCCTTTTCCCAAGAGGAAGTGACCTCAAAGATGCTTCCTGACTGCTCACTCTGTGTGTGTGTGTGCATGTGTGTGTGTGTGTGTGTGTGTGTGTGTGTGTGTGTGTGTGTGTGTGTGTGTGTGTGTGTGTGTGTGTGTGTGTGTGTGTGTGTGTGTGTGTGTGTGTGTGTGTAACACTTGGAACACAACACAGTGGTGAGATAATGTGATGGCTAATTTCAGAGGACTGTCAGTCTCATACACACACACACACACACACACACACACACACACACACACACACACACACACACACACAGGAAACTAAAAGCAGCGCTGTGACATCAGGGAGAAGAAGGCCAAAGGAGCAGCCACTTCCCACACACACACACACTGCTGTGTGCCTCTGGCTGTTTTCAGTGCCTGACCCATTTCCTTTCTTATACAATGGGCAGAAGACGTGTGTGCGTGTGTGTGTGTGTGTGAGAGAGAGACAGAGAGAGAGAGAGAGAGAGAGGGAGTGTAAAGCTCCAGGTAATAGTGTGTTCTCACCGCTGGCAGACTGGAAAAAGAATTTCACTTTATTGAGGAGTGTTAAGGCGAGACAGTGCTGTAGCTCCGCCCACTCCGCTCCACTCCAGGCCCCGCGCTGCTGTTCAGAGCAGACGGACGCGAGTGTGACGCGACGGCGCCTGTCTGTAACACACACTTTTAGAGTCACGTCAGGTTACCACCAAACCGCTTTGACCACGTCACACTCACTCACCATCATCATCACAATCATCATCATCATTCCATCACTTTATCATTTCAACATCTCATCATTTTATTATTTTTCTGTTCAATCCTTTCATCATTTCACAATAATTTTATCCTTTGATTTTACTGATTTATTGTTTCATCATTACATTAGTTCATACTTGCACCATTTGATCCTTTCATCAGTTTACCACTTCATTCTATAATCACACCCTCACTGCTAATAGACTGAGTGTTGCAGTGATTGGGCGTGTCCCTCAATCAGCAGACTGAGAGATGGCTGATAAACCCGATTCAGGGATCTGCTGCACGTGATGTTCCTCCAGATGCTCACAGAGACCACGATGTCACTGCGTGGTCAGTTCTGCATGCGCCGTTGCCAAGGTTATGCACTGCATGCAATCACTGAGCTGAAACTCTTGCTGAGTCGGTTATGACATCCCATAATGAGCATGCGGCCGTAGATCAGCTGCAAGTCGCGTGTCGCTCGAACGGGACATTCCTGTGTCCGTTACATGCATTACTGAGGGATGAGTAGAATGCAGTGGAAACCCAAACTCCACCCCCTTACCTGCTCACCCCCTCACCCCTCACCCTTCACTTCAGGAGCTCGTTTACTGACCTGATCAAAACGAGGTCCATACCAGACCGTA